>BJBW01011190.1:0-38323 GCA_004320125.1 Scolopax mira | reverse complement strand
CTTGGAGCAACCTGGTCTGGTGGGAGGTGTCCTTGCCCATGGCAGGAGGGTTGGAACTCCATGATCTTTAAGGTCCCTTCCAACCCCAACCATTCTATCATTCTGTGATTCTCTATATATTTATTCTACTTGAGAAGCATACTAAAGAAATACAAGCTTTCTCATGATGCTGTAGCACTGTTAGCAAGCATTTTAAAGTTTCAGACTTAGAATATGGCTCTGAAACTACCTGGTGGTATAATTAGAGTGAAAGAAGGCTTGAGAAAAAGGGAAATGAGAGGAAGGTTAAATATAATGTGCCTAAAAAAAAAAAAAAAGAGCAAAGATGAATTTTGGAAGAAGAGGGCAAAGGGTGAGTGTGGGTGTGAGAGAGGAGTTTCTCTAAAACTGAAATGGTACAAATGAGTAGTAAAAACCCAGGATTTGACTGCCATGGAAAAGTGTATCTAAAGAATACCTCGCTTCGCCCCAAAATGACTTAAGTATAGAGAGAAATGAGCGGACATGATAAAATAAGCAATGTGCTCATTAAACATATATATATATATCAGGGGAGAGCGTGTGAGCTGGAGTCAGAGGAGCCTCTCTGTTTGTCTGTGTTGATCTGCAGTGAGATGGTTGTGCTGCTTGGAGGTAGGAGGTTTTGGTGGCCCAGCTCCACTGGTGCAGGACCCTCAAATAACCCTGGGAGTTATTTCCATGCTCTATTGTCAAGTTTTCTAAGGAGGGAGGAAAAGGTTTCAGCGCTACCACTGGGTGGAGAGAGCTCCTGTAGGGAGCCCAAAAAACCCTCCAGAAACATGGTAGAAAAGAAATGGGTGGGAAGTGCTCTTTGAGTAAATACAGTCACACCACCTGAACTTAGTGAGAAATTTTCATATCACTTTTAATCCCTCTCTTGTAGTGTAACAGGGCATTCAATAGAAATGAGAAAAATTAGAAAAATATTGTCATTTGGCTCTTCACCGATTAGAAATCACCCAGAAAAAAATACTGCTAGAGGGAATAAGGATTTATAAAAGCTCATTTTCAAGTTTATATGATCGAATAATAAAACAGGAAATCCCCTTTACTTTGCAACTTTCAAAAGATGGCATTCAGATTACATTTAGGATATTTTCCAAATGCCATGAAAATTTTTTCCATCAACCTCGATGGATGTTCTAAAACAGGATGTGTTAAATTGAGGGAAATAATAACAGAGTCACAAGTAAATTAACAGAAGATTCACAACACGTTATGAATCACTGTATTAAAGAATCAATTAGAGTCAGCTATTTAAATAAAACAGAGCAGTAGCAAAAAAAAAAAAATTGAACTAGAAGAAATTAGAACATCTGCTGAAGTTTCCAAAGCTATATTTAATATTAATTTGGGAAAGGCACCTGGACTGAGTGGTGTCTCATCAAAAATTTCTAAGTGTTTCCAGACCAAAATCACTCAGATACTTTAAAAAAAATTTTAAAAATCATCTGCTCAACTGAAAAAGAAAACTCCTCTCTAAACCCTTCCCTTCTGTAGAATTTTATGGGGGATGTCACCATCTCAAACCAGAGAAGGACCAAAATGCAAATGTTTCTGTAATATCCAGGGTTTTTTGTTGATTGTTAAGATCTAGTACCAGAGTCTTTGCCCTCCTGACTGCACCTTCTGCCCCAGGGTTATTTGTTCTTCTGGAAGAGGGACTGCCCGTGTATAACGGTACAATTACAGCAGGATAGACTTTTATTATTATAAAGAATATTTTGGGTTCAAGCACTCAGCACAGAGGAGAATATGAAGAGTGAGCAGACTTTTGGTAGAGATGACAGATTTCCTTCCAAGAAATCTACAAATGGATGGACCGTTTCTTTGGTTGAATTTTCAGGGGGAAAAAAAATCTGCTTTTGAAATTTGAAGCACACTTGTATTTTTTTTTAATTATTATTTTAATTAGGGTGGTGGTAGGAGACAGCACTGCCTGTGTCTGACCTTAGCCATCGTGACCCTAAAAATGTTTGGTCGGCCAGCCGGAGATCAGCCAGCCGTATACCTTACGTTTCAGTGGCTCTATTTATGGTTTCTCTGATGATGAAATCTAGATTTCTGCAACGACCAACGTAATTTCTCTGCTGCCAGTTAAAAAAACCTTGTTTCAGGGAGGAGCTGGCAGATGCTGGGGACACCAAATGAGGCTGTATCATGCTTTCTGTTGTGCACGGTCCCCTGAGCGATGGGGGCCTCCCTGTGCCTGAAAAATGTTGGCCTTCAGATAGCTGTCTGAAGAGAGATTTGAATTTCATGTGAGAAACTTTCGTTGAGGGGAAGCACCACTGCAGGGGGAAAACCCCACACCTTGATACACTAAAATGTTTGCAAGAATTCTTCTTTTAAGATGTTTAAATGAGAATGTGTCTCGTAACATGGAAAAGATGTCTAGATTTTACATAGCTGCTGCAAAATTAAAATCTTGGAGTAGGAGAACTTACCTTTGGTTCTTCTTGATACAGACAACCAGGGTAAGTCAGCACAGATCCATGTAGATGTGGTGCAGCTGGACTGATTTCTACCTGTTCAGACCTTAAACCCATTTTTTTAAGAATGAATGTGCTGGCTGCAGCTGATTCTTCTAGCTGCATCCTTACTTGAGATTACCCCACTTTTAAGTACAAGCAGACATTTCTGTCTATCTTTTTCTTTTCCTTTAGAGACATTTATTTATATTATGTATCTGTACCTCACATGCCAATGGAAATCAGGAAAGGAAATTAATTTGGATGAATGGACTTCATAAATTTCATGATTTGCCCGTAATGAAACCCTGGTTTTCAGAACGAGAAATAATAGGGCTTTTCCAAAATATCTTAATCCTTGGCTATGATTAGTGGCATAAAATGAACCATTCTTTCCTATGTGTCTGAAGTCCAAGTTGTGCTCCATGTAGCTATGTGATATTCTTTCCAGTCTCATGTCAGTAAATAATTGCTGCTCTTTAGTCTGTCTCTGACCTTCGCTGTGCTCGCCTTTCCTGAACAAAAGCTGAGAATCACGACAGACTGATCTCCTTCTGTGATCTGATCTAATCTAGTGTGAAAGGAAAGTTCATCAATCCTACTCCCAAATTCCTTAACTGGGGTAGCATAAATGTTCTGGTCTAAAGCTGCATTAGGCAATACCTCATATTTTCTAACTACTTCTACTTTCGCAGAAATACAAATACACTTTCTTTATATTGTCAAGGGTGATCTTTTGTAAAAAATAAAAATAAAAAAATTAACTAGTTTAAGTTTTACGAGTTTAGGCTAGAATATTGTCTGGTCTGTCTAAACTTGGCCACTTTGTGCAATTCTAGTTGTTATTACCTGGATGTGAACCAAAGATGATTCGTGTTTTAAGGAGCCTCTTTTTGGGAATGGGGAGAAGCAAATAGCTTAACTTCATCTTGTTTTAACAATTAAAAGTTGGCAGCTGAGCTGTGTGCTCAAGCAAAACAAGGATTTTGAGGCATAGAGAAATGGTTTAGAATCTAGAAAAGAAAAACCACATACTACTAAAACCCTGGGTATGGTTTTCCACTGTTCCCTAGAAAGCGGATAGAGCTCTAGGATCAAACTGTACCCACACAGATATGCATTAAAGCCAACACACTGAAGTAAACACAGAAACGTGGTTGTCCTCTATGGGTGGTAGGAACCAGAAGTAAGTCTGCTGACATCAGTTGTGGATGCTTCAAAATTCGGGCAAAGTAAGACAACTTGGCTTTCTGATATGTAAACATTAAAGCATTTCAAATAATCTTTAGGGAATAATGAGCAAAATGGATTGTTTACAATGCAGTGATCTATTCTTTCCTGCCTGGCCATCAGACCTGTACCTTGTGTGTTTGTAGACCACCACCTTTACATTATCTCCCTGTGTTTAACAAGGACTTGATGCAAAGGGCATTAAAATGAATAGGAATTCTTCTGTTGTCTTCTGTGCTCTTTCGATCAGGCTCCAACTTAGAGTCATGAGAACCTATCACTTAATACTTTTTAAAGAAATCTTGTGTTAAAAAAAAAAAAAAGTGTATAAAAATCTAATACTGGGTGAAAATTTAAGAGCTCCAAAGTTGTTGCCATCACAAGATCTAGGCTAAAGGCATCTCAAGGAGCCCTACCTTCTTGCACACCAAATGGTGGATAGTATATTTTGGGTGAATGCACCATGATTGTTTCTGTCCCTCTTTATGCCAGTAGGAAAGAGAAAATTCTCTCCTGGAGTGGTTGTCTCACAGGTATGTAAGGATCCTCTGTGCCATTTTGGAGGTCTCTTGAGTTGCTGTACTGTCCTGTAAGGACAGCTGCTGTGGTCTGTAAGGAGACAGTGGCAACACTGCACCATGCGTTCTCCACAGGAAATGGGATCATTTTAACAATTTTTCATTTCCTATAATGTTTTTCTCTGAAGTGGGGGCCCTTCTTGCTGTGTGCAGAGCTTTCTGTGGCAGCTCACCCTAGATAGCCATGACAAAGAGAAAGCATGAAAGCTTCTAGAGCAGAACATTCGTCCTCGCTTATCTGCCCCTGGGAGACATTAGCTAATGGAGGCACGATACTCCATACAATAGGACAAGTGCTGTAAAGCTACCTCTGTTATCCCAGCAAACATTGAGACTTATCATTCCCATGGCCATTTTACAGGATTTGTTTTCTTCTGACAACAACATCCACAGCCTTTGGTACTATCGACTCCAACAATGAATCTGATGCTGGCTCCGAGTGTTATCGGCTCCCTAATAACTGTCTCTTTTTTTTTTTTTGTCTTTTTTTTTTCTTTTCTTTTCTTTCCCACCCCATTTGTGAGAATTTGTCCCCTGGAGCTCTTCTCTATCAGGCCCCTGCAGCTGCTGTTATTTTAGATATGGCAGGAAGTAGGTACCGGAAAACAGCGAGAGCTTGCAGCGCTCAGAAAAATCTAGAAATTCCTCTGATTTACCCCAGGCTTTTGCTCCAATCAAAGCTGGTTGCACAAAAAAAAAAAAAAAAAAAAAAGTGGGGGAAAAACGGAGACGGGGAATGTTGGCCGGGGTGGGGAAGGAAAGGCCCAAGCTGAGAGCTGCATCTGGTCTGCGTGTGTCAGGAAGGAGAGTTTCAGCCATCCCCTTCTGCGGGGTCCCGGGCTCTTAATCTGCTACGTCAAGACATTGTTAACCACTTTTGAATACCTTTTAAATCAGGCTAACTCCGGAGGTGACTTCTAAAAGAAAAAGGAAAAAAAAAAGAAGAAACGATAGAGAAAAACACCTCCAAATCTTTCAGTTCAGCGGGCGGTTTCGAAAAAAAAAAAGACACCACCACCCCCATACACAAAGACATACATGGAAAAGATACTACCTTTAGAACTGGTTTTAATAAAGAAATCTTCCTCTTTGACACAGCAGATAAGGAGGAAGATGTCCGCCCACAGACATCTCACACCATTAGCAATCTAGTTAACATCTGTAAATGTTTTAGGGAATGAAATTACACTTTGAGACGTTTCTTTTTTAATTACAGGCTCCAGATGAGATTTGTTAGAGCAGGGAAATGTATCCCATAGCGACTGATGTCAATAGCAAGCAGTCCCTAAAGCCAGCCAGGATTGGGAAAGCCATGCTGTTTGCTGCTCTTGGCACTGCTCCCTGCTTTCACAATGTCAAACTTAGAACCGCCTTTATATGCACTTTCCATTTTTTTTTCCACAGTAGCTGTTGCCAGCAAGCTGTAAACTACCGTATATCACTCAGATTTAAGAACCTAAACTTTAAAACAAATTAAACTCTTGTTGACATTGTAATAAAAATCAGAATCGAACTGAACAGCTCAGTAAAACTGCACTTCAATTATTTTATGGATTTAAGATTGTTTTCTAGGATTCCCAGACTCCCAATACAGCAAAGTTATTTCCTCTTGGCAGATGTCTGGAAAAAAAAAATCATTGAATGGATGAAATTATGTGGCAGACACTTGGTTGAAGCCTAAAGGGAGGAAATGGTGTCTCCCCAGCACCTGTAAATATTTGCTCTGTGTCTTGACCAGAAGAGCCTTTCGTCCATACTTTGAAAAAAAAATTTCAAGCTATTTGTTTTGTGAGTTTTTAAGAAAATAGAATTTTCATCTGTCAAAACTCCGTTCCTAACTAGGTGTTTATGTGGTTTTGAGCAAGAACAGCAAATATGGGTCTGACCCACCCTTCAGAACCACGTCCAAGTGCAGGTAAATGCATGCAGTGCACCAGTGCTCCCAGTCACCAGCCCCTGCTTATCTTTCATCTCCCTACTTAGCAGTTAATGTTGGGTATTCTTTTTTATAATTCTCTCTTCTTTTTTTTTTTTTTTTTTTTTCCCTACTCCGTAAAATGGAAACAGAGGTTTCCATCCGATTAATTGCCAGGTTTCCATTCTTTATAATGTTTCCTCTCAAAACAGTATGGAATGAAAGTATTTCAGAAATGTGTGTAGACGGAAGCTACTGGAGATAATAATTTGTTTCATGTAACTGTGTTTTACAAAAAGGTGTGGTGCACGAGAAAGGCTGTTGTGTGGAGCAAACAACAGTCAGTTTGCGTAGCCTTTCACCAAAACCTGTGTTGCACTTCACTTGTTTTGTCTTTCGTCGCATCAGTGAAGTGCCCTTTATGTCCCTAAATGCCTCAAAAGGGTGGCATTCCCAGGGTCTTCACTGAGAGAACGCTCATGGGTCGTGTTCGTACCTTCTCCCACAAGGATGCTTCTGAAGATTGAGCCAGATGTTGCACATCTGCATGCCCACAGCTAGGTCCCCGGGGTCTGCATGTTCTGGCTGAACTCCCTGGGGAGCGGGAAGCCCCCTGTTCCTCCCACCAGTGTGGATTTTTGGCTGAGTTCGGCTCCATACCTTCACCCCCTGATCCGAACTGGCTGACTTGACCTGACCCAATCTCACAGGCGCAGACAGTTTTCTTCATTTAGCATTAACGAATCGTTTAAAGCTACTCTTGAATGACTGTTCAAGTTCTTCCACTCATTTTGATGCCGGGAGCACCTCTCAAAGTGCAGGCCAAAATTCCTCCTGGAGTTGGGATGTGCTGCCAGATCCCAGCCCAGCCTGTGGAAGCGAAACCCTGTCATTTCTCAGTTATCGAGAAGCGAGGTTTTTGGAGCCCAAGTACTCAAAAAAGAGGCAGAAGAGAAGTCTGTTGCACGTTGCGAGTGGTTCTTTGGAAAATGCAATGCAAACATTTCGAATAAAACTTCAGGTCCTTAAGTGTGTTTTGAGAGATGAGTGCTATACGCCCGCATTTCTCAAGTGCCTTTTTCCTAGTTCTCTAGTGCTGGCCGCGGGTTTGCCGTGCTTCCTTCTTGGGGCAGAATAAATTCCCTCTCCAGTGGAGAGCACTGAGCTTCAGCACAGTTCTCCTGTCGAGCACCGAGCTGCAAGGGAGAAGGTTTCTTCTTCCCTGGTAGCCAGGCTGTGATTCTTACTGAATTTTTGCAGCCCTATCTGGTGGTTTTTTCTGTTGATGTTGCTCTGGCAGTCCAGCCTACGGAGCCATTCTGCAGCTTAACACAGCATGTGGGAGAGGGGAAAAGAGGAAAAGACATTTTGCCATGTTTGCAGCTATGTTGCACTGGGACCATGTACAAATAAGAGTATTCTTCCAGCTGCCATAATTTGAGACGCTTGCTATAGGCAGTTTTAGCATCCAAGGAGTACTGGAGCCCAGCAACTGTCTGGATGGACGTGGTGGTTTTCACAGCTATGGCTTCTGTGCTGGGGAGAGCACCTAATAACACCCAGCTGGTGGTTTCCTCACTCACCGTGGCCCAACTTGCACTGGGGTGCCTCCAGTGTGGCTCCACTTAATCAGCCTTTTGGATTAAACCTTCCCAGCCAAGCTGGATGGGAATTTTGACATGAAAAGATCTTTATCTGGTGGAGTTAGTGTGGTGCAAAAAACCAAGGCAAGAGTATCATTAACCGCTGCCAGCGCTCTTCTCCAAGGAGCTGTGGTGGAGAGGACATGCATTCCTCACTGAACGGCAGGATTCTCCAGCAGCAGATGCTGCCGTGGTTGAAATAAAATCCAGTGGCATTACGTACAGCTCGCGTTGTGGCGGTGGCCACAGGTCATCGTGCCACAGGCAAATTTATCGCATGACGATGTGCCTGCATCGGGTTTGGTTTTGGCAGTCTATTTGTAGCCACCAGCGTGGATTCCCAGAGCTAGCCCTGCTTCTGTGCCCTGATGAGCAGCCGTGTTTCATCACCTAAGGATTTCCCCCTAGCTAGCATGACCTTTCCTAGCCTTAGCCCCCAGCAGGCTTATAGGTGGATTTCTTTTCCCTTATCAAACACATTAAAAGTTTGATTTCCCCCCACCCAGCCTTTCTTTTCCATCAAGCAGCGTGTGGCCACTCACTGAGTCATCTCGTGGCCATCATTTTGTCTGCCTGAGCAAAAGCCCCGTGAATTAAGGGTTAGCAAACAAAGCCCAGCCTTCACCACAGCTGAGGTGGGGACGTGGCCCAGCAGTGGTCACCCCTCAAAGCAGCCCACAGGCACATCGTGGACTGGATAGGCAGCAGCAGCCTAGTGTTGTCCCTTGCCTCGGTGCCATCTTTGCTGGATGATGTGAATAATAACATTGATTTATTTTTTTTCTTCTGTTTAGCATGCACTTTGAGGTTTGCTGATGAAAAGGGCTGTAAAGGAAAGAGGTGCTGATGATTGTGATGATAATAGGGCAAGTAGGATCCATTTAAAAAGCCAAAAAAACCCACCTTCCTTGCTCAGAAGAAGATCAGATAGACCCTGTTTTAACCTATCTCCAGGACACCCTTAGTGCTGAGGCCCAGTGCTACTCCTACTGAAGTCCATCAGACTTTGAAGCTGGGTGAGTGGAAGAAGAGCTGAGTCTCTTGGCCATCCCCTGCTGTGGAAGGAAAAGGGCACTCAGCAAATACCCCCGTGTGACCCAAGGTGCTTCTTTTTTTCTTCCATTCATTAGTTTTTTACTTTATTTGATATGCCCAGCTGCACATAAGATCTTTTTTTTTTTTTACAAACAGCAGCACACGGTGGCTCATTTTGGAGGATTCCAGATGATCACTAGGGGCCACACTATTATTACATAAAGTCAATTAAAGAGCATACGTGCACATCCCATTGATTTGATTTAGAACTAACAAAAGCTTCAGTAATGTGCAATTACAAGAAACTTAATGACCCCTTTATATTGAATGCAACTTCTGTGGCACCTAATATGCTTTGATGAATTGCTCATTATGTGCAATGTTGGAAAAGCTTCTAAAAAGATTAATAATTGTATAATCGATAGAGAAATTCAGTCTTACTTGGCCTTTTTTAAACTCTGAAATCAGTAAGTCGTAGAGATTATGCCTCCTCTCTTGTTCCCCTTTTTCCTCCTGTAGTCCCAGGAATATCTTTTTCTAAAGCTAACCTGTCACTTTTCCAGCGTGTGGAGAAGGTCTGGCCTGATACAGATTGCCCAGTCCAAAAGGCCATCAGAAATTGCCAGTGCTGGGCTGGGTGCATGCACACAGGATGCTCCTTTGACGGGGCAAGAGGTCCCCAACCTGAGCATCCTCCAACGTTGGGCTCAGAACTTTGGTCCAGCATGGTCCAGGCTCACTGCCCCCCTCCCGTTCATTGCCTGGGAGCTCCAGGAGCTGCCAGCCCTCGGGGGCATGTGGCTTTAACCTTGGTCTTCTAGGCATGGGATGCTTTGAGAGCCTCGTGTCTCAAGTGTTGCCCCTGCTGCAGTTGACTGCCAGTTGTGAGGTACAGCAAACCTTGTGGGATGGGATCAGAAATACGAGTGTTAAAAGGGTGTTTCATATCTGTTACGTTCGGGGTTTAAGAAATGCTACCAGCAGCGTCTAGAGGCTAAAAAAAAAAAAAAAATAGGCAAATGCAGAATGGCTTTACATTTGTTTCGGTTTTGAATCCACTCTTGGTCATGCTTCAGGGCATGATTCATGAGTTTTGAACACAGGGGTCCGACAGCACCCTTTTACTGCTAAACTAGGAAGAAAAAGTGATTGTTGGGATCGGTTCGTATAATTGTATTTCTTATGGCGGGGGCAAATTTCTGGTGTCTCTAGAAAAGTGGTGTCTCTTCCTTGTTCCTTCCTGACTGGTACCCACAAAGCTTCCAGCAGTCCTGACCTTGGGGTTTGGCTGCCTTTAGGTAGCACTTGCGTAGTTCTTCTGTCATGTGGAAATTCTGTGTAAAACATAAAATATGCCTGTTTTGTTTCCCTTACAGATGCTCTTAGGAACGTAAACACATCATTTTGGTTAAAATGTGGTTTATTTGTTCGTTGCCCAGCCCGACCCTCACACGTGTGTGTATGTGTGTGTGTCAAATGTGGCTTGCATCATCCCGGGGCAGATCTCTGCGCAGCCCAAACCCCAGCCACTCCAGGCAAGGTTGGCCTCAGTCACTGAGGCTATTGAAAATTCCTGATGACTCTCTGATTCTTTAGTATAAAAAGTAAATCAGGTTTAAAAATGACCTAAAGATTAGGTCCCCAATGTTCTGGGAATCGCCGTGGCTCTGCTGATGCCTGCACTAACTCCCAGCAGCTGGGGAATTCATCCCTAAATGTTTGCAGAGCAAGAGACACGGGGCGTTCCCAGGGTTACATATGGGAAGGATGAAAAAAATCCTAAACTCAGGAGTTCTGGTGCGATAGGATGGGACTCATTTAGTCTGGGCACCTAGTCAAGAGCCCCAGTTAAATTATTGCCACACGGTCCTGTCATCGCACTACAGCGAGGAACCTTTCCCATTAGCCCTCCGCAGCGCAGCCGCCGGGGGAGATCCTGCATTATTTGGGTTTGTTGCCTTAAATAAGGCAGAGGATAGAGCAGGTAGGAAAATGACTCCATGTTAATGGCTGTCGTGCACAACAATGCCATCCGTCGTGCCAGGCTGACGTTCATATGGGAGGATCATGTTTTATTAAAACCTGCTACTTGTTGTCACTCACTTGCTCCACGGTCCTATTCGCTGTCTCCAAAAATAGCATGCCCTGTGGTGGTGGCCTATTATGATTAAACAGATAAAAATAAGTTTTAAGGTTTAAACGCATCCAGGACACCTGAGGTAATACAAGATCTGACTTCTTTATGGAACGTGTGAAGTTATATTTTCCATTGCTTCACAAGACTTGTTTTGTTTGGTTTTTAATTCAGTAAGCTTTAATGTGATCTATAGTTTTGCATTACGGGCTGGCACCTCAGGAATTTGTATCGCTGTTTTCTGATTTTTATTCACAGGACAATACTTGTTAGTTTTGAAAAAGGAATTTCTCTAAGACAACCCTGGGTTTTTTTCAGTGATTTAAATAATAATTGTAGGTTGGTTGTTGTAGCTTTCATATGTCAAAAAGGAGGCCTTCTTATTAGTAGTGAGGAAGTAGGTACCCTGATAAAAGCTGTAGGATTTTACTCATATGATGGAGTTTATACCAGGAGCTTCATTTCTTTACTTGCTGTGTATATGTTTATATTTAGCCATTCTTCTCTTTAAATAAAATCTGTACATGGACATAAGGGACAAAATTTTCCCCTCCTGTATTTCTGCTTCCTCTGCATCCATTTGTGACTTTGAATCCCTCTTCAGTGATGCTAACATGTGGCATTTCATCTGAAGTGAATGGCATATGAGAGCACAGGAGCCTGATGGTCAAGATGTGTCATCGCCGGTGGAAAAATCCAAAGGCACTAATTACAGGCAGCAAAATGAACGTCACGCAACGAAGCATTACTACAGGTTGTGTGGTGTCAGCATCAAACTCACAGACTCACTCCAGAGCTATCTTTCCATTCCCCTGTTCATAGGCTGAATAGTGACAGCATGGTCAGAGCTGTACCCAACGGAGAGGAAAACACAGTCCCCATTCCACCATTCCGCTTGCCACCAGTGAGCTGTTGCTGACAATGGAAGTTCAGAGCACCTAGGGGTACATCCGTGCTGGGTAAGGAGGTATGTGAGGAGATCCCTGACCTGCGGGTCGCTTGGGTCAGTTGTACTGACATAAGGCTTGAGCTGAACTAGTGAATTCCACTGGAAGGCAAAAATGATGAGCCAAACTGAGGCAGTTTTGCTTTCAGGGCTGCTGGTCTTTTCTGAAGACTCCTCAAATGTGACACCTAGCCATGGAGTTTGACCAGTGTCCAACGTGGTCCAAACACGGTATCCAAACATGGCGCCGCATTGTTTGGGCAGTTAAAGCCATCTGAAAGATGAAGCATTATTGTCTGGACACGGCATAATCCAAGCATAATTTCACACAGGCTTTTCACACGTATAGCTTGAAAGATGCAGCTGGTTATTAGTTGTATTTTCCATGACATGTGCACCAGTCAGAGCAGGTTGCTTTTGTTCCTTTTCGGTGAGAGAGCATTACAGCATCTGAACCTCCTGCTTCGGTTCTGCTCCATCATAGAGATGATGGTCCCTAGCGCTCACAGGTGGATGTGAAGTAACAAGCAAAGGTTGGTTAGTCACATGTGGAAAAAAGGTTGATGGGCCAAGACATCTGAGGGCCTAGATGTCTTGAGACGTGCTGTGTTGCTCTTCCCATTCATAAGGAAACCAAAAACCATCCTGAAGGAACCGAGCTGATGCTGTCACTTCTGATGTAGGAACAGGGAGATGTTCTGTCGAGTGAAGCACAAGGTGTCAGCTCTGTGCAGAAGCTCTCGGTGGCCTTTTGCTTCAGCTCTATCACACCCCTTAAAAAGGAGTGGAGAATTATGAAGCTCACTTGTGAAAGAGAAGCATGCAGCTGGAAGGGGGCAACACAACCCACACCTCTGCTACTCGGTCTCCTTGTAGTAACCTCTCTGGGCCACTGCTGAAATGGATTGAAGTCAATGGAATTGACTTCCACAGCCTTTGGTGTGTGATGTGTGAAGGCAGCAGCTTAATCCATCCAGAAAACGGAACCTTAATGTTACTGCTAACAAAGTGAACAGAGGTGGGATATGTTTTCAAAGTGCCATCGTTCCATCCCAAAACCATAATTGTGGGTTTTACCATGGCTCTTGGCTCACCTTCCATTGTTTCAGACTCTTGGGAACATTCACCTTTAGGAGTATGAAGTCTTCCAAGCTCTTCTATTTGCCCCCAAAGAGCTCCGCAGCTGTGGAAACCCCCTGCCCGTGCCTGTTCCGCACTCCCTGCATGGATGTTGTGAGTTCTTTGATCTGAGTGGGATTCATATCTGCACAGGAAGGCAGAACTTTGTCTAAGAAGAACAGGTATTTTATTAAAATAAAAGGCCACAACGTTATCCATATTAGTAGTCAGATACAAGGAAAGTAGAAGTCTACAGAAACTTAAAGTTTTGCCAGTTGATGGAATCCATGTACTACCACCAAATGTTAAAAATATTCCATTTCCTATGAAGTTCACATCTATATATGGAACCCACATTTGTTCAGATATATCTGGTTGTCCTGTTCCATGCAGGAACCCGAACTGTTGCATCGGTAAGACACTGATTTTGCTAATTAGTAAAGCAAAAATTTCCATTGCAAGGGCATTTGAAAGCAAAATTAAATACAAGAAGAAAAACCTCCTTATTAAACTAAAATGTGGTGTAACAGCTCACCACATCCTGCTACCGTGGCATCTGCTATTTAGCAAAGGAAAGGTTCCTCTTTCGTATGCCTTGACAGGTACAGAGGTCACGTGTTACCTGCATTTCTCAGCACTATTATTATTTTGACTTTCTATCATCAGTGGAAAAGCTGAACGTGACAATGGAAAATACCAGTTGAGGGAAGGCATTGTGGGGAACTGTAGGTGTTAGCTACAAAAGCGACAGTGGCCTTCCTCCCCAAAGCCAGCAGAAAAACAGTGAAAAAAAGCTGATGACAAAGGTGCTGTAAAATCATTGTACTCAGCTGTTTGATCTGATAGGGATCAACCTGCTGCTTTAAGGGAAGTGGTGTTCTAATCTAGACATTTAAAAATGAATGCTCTTGCATGCTATTCCAGATCTGCTGCTAAACGTAGGGCCTCCAGCAAGCCAGGTAATTCTTTGGCTCTCATCTGCCCTGTCTACAAAATGGGTCTTTTTGAGCGCTCAGGATATGTTGTTTTAAAAATTAGTGTAAAGTTTTTGCAACCTTTCTTTAAAAAAAAAAAAAAAAAGTCGCGCTCATTCAAAAGACAACTTCTCCTGGAATGGTTCTACAGACATGAATGGATGTGTATCCAAGCAGCAGCAGAATCAAAGGCCAGCATTTGCTTTAGGAATGAAGCCCAAAGCCAGACCAAAATACTGCTCGCACAGAATAATGCTCTTCTGTGGAGCACACACAATCCTCTCGTAGTAACAGGTTTGTAAGCCAGAACTTGAACATTCAAGACAGCAACCAGCTGACTCCCCACAAGTAGATAATAAATATTTTGTTAGAAAGGTGAGAACTAAGAGAAAAATACCAGTTATTTTCTCTGCACAAGCAGCATAACTTACCTCTCTGGGGAGTTCTGCTATTGTCCTACAGGACCAAGTGGAGCCCTGAGGATTCCAAGAGGAAGGAATGTGAGGGATGGCAAAGGAGATGGTAAACAGGGAACAATCAGCTTGTTCACACAACACACGAATTAAATTATCAAGAACCAGATTTTAAACTGAAAGAAAGTGCTTTTTCCACCAGCACATCCTTAAACTATGGAACCTGTTGCTGCAGAAAACCATGAAGGCCAAAACAGGTTCAGAAGGTTCTTGGAAAACTTCATGGAAGAAAGTTCATTGGAGTTCACTAGAAACAAGGATGCAGACCTCCTCTTGCCCATGAAGCTCTCCAGCAGAGTAAAGGACATTTCAGTACTACAGAAAGCATCGCTGGAGGTGTTCCTGGTCTGTATGATCTTTCCCAAAGAATTGGCTGCTGGTTTTGTGGTAGATGCAACACTGGTACGGATGGACATACAGGACACTTCAGCAGAGCTGTACTTGGGTAACAGAACTTTGGATTTGCTGTTGGGAAGGACAATCTCGGGTCAACCCACAACAAGAATATTAGAATATTTGGTGGTTTGTTGACAAAAGAAGAAAAAGAACCCACCCAACAGTTTTGGGTCAAACAAAACATTCTGAAACATTCAACTTGATCCAAAATAAAACATTTGGTAACATGCAAGAGAAATGTTAATATGTTTTAGAATATCAAAAGGAGCAAATTTTCCAGAAATTTCAAATAAAAAATGTCGATGCTAAAGACATTTAAAACTATTTGGGAAATGCAATCTGTATTTTCATGTCGTTTTGACTGAACCCAAAACTGCAATTTCCCCCACACACACCCCGTCTCTCCCCAAGAAGTTTTCCTTCAATATCTGTTTCTCAGGAGGGAGAGAGGAGTATCTTCGTGGGAGTGCCAGACCGTGCAAGCTGGAGGTGGTGGGGAACATCCTTCTCTCCCAACCCAGCTAGCCAACCCTTGAGGTGTGCTTGCCACCTGGTTTCCCCCCCAAGTTCCCACCCGCAGGAGGGTTTTCCTTCCAGCCTCAGGTGCCGGGGCCGGCAGCACGGGAAAGCCCGTGCTCAGCACACTTCCCCTTTCAGCTCCCGTGTTTAGTGCTCTCTGCTGCTTCTCTGACTCTGCAGGGACCACTGGACCACTTCTCGCCCCACCTGGGCCCTCTGCCTGCACCCTGCTCCTGCTCTGTAGGGTTTTTTCCCCACCACGTTATTGGGAATTTTTGACCCCGCGGTGGGTGAAGGGGAACAAGCGAGAGTGAAATAGAGAGACCTGTGTCTGAGCCACCACGGGCAAGAGAGGTGTTTACCATCCTCTTGGCGTTTTTGGCCCTGTTTGATTGTGAGACCTGGTGGCAAAGGGTGCCCTTGGGTTGCAATTCAGTTGTCTCTCAAGTGCACGCTGACAATGTCTAATGACTGTTGTTTGAGGGACTGTCAGATGTTGTTACACCAGGACACCAGACTTGACTGTGACTCATCAAGGTGGCAGAAGTCCGCCTCTGTTAAGGAAGTAACATGTAATTAAAAAGTGACCAATAAAGCCAACTGTCTAATCTGTATCCTCTTGGAGTCAGTAACAAAACGATGAGTGATTTCACCTGGGGCCGGTTTGGTTTGGCTGCTGGGAGCTGGAGAGAGTGTGACTCAAGGACTGTAGTGGTCTTATGGACTGAGCCAAGGCAGGTGGGCTGCTCGAGGAGAGTAAAACTCATGTCATCTCTAGGGTAAGCCGTGCGTCCTACAGCGCTTGAGGATTCATCTGAGGGTACCTAGTGTGGCTGGAAAGGACAGCCTCTGAGTGAATAAGCCACTTGTGGAGAGGAGAGGAGTCAAGCAAGAGTACCTCAGCATGTGCTTTAGCAGATCCTGAGATTCGAGATGCTAATCCTGACTGAGATGGGGAGCTCCTTCACTTTTCCACCTCCTGGTCCCCATCCCCATCTGTGAAATACCAGTGATACTTCTTACGCTCGCGTTCTCCAGCAGCGCTGTAACATTATTTAGTGTCTCTAAGCACTGACTGTACGAAGACCAACGGTTGCCTTGGGTAGTTTCTTAATTTTATTGGATGTAACAGAAACGTTGAGGGAAAGGTAGCAAAGCTGTGGCCCTGTCTGGCCCCTCTGAGGATTTATTTTGTTATTGTCACCCTGGAGGTGTCACCACCAAGCCTTGGCAGCGCGTCAGTGGGGCTGCTTGAATTCTGCTTGAAACCATTTCTGCTCTTGGGTGGCATTAAAGATGAACTCCGTGGCAGCCTTAAGGGAAAGAACCGCTTTTGTCTTCACGTCTCATTTCCATACTGCTCTTACTTTGCTGCCAAAAATAGGTAGTTACAAACACGACTGATATTTCCTTTCTGAAGCCCGGTGTGCGCATCCCTTGGTAGAAGTGGTTTCGGTGGCCAGGACCTGTGACACAAATCCTGCCTGATTCATGTGCTGCGATTACTAAATGGGCTAGAGGTGTGCAGAAAAAAATATAAAGAATATTAAAAAAAACCCCAACCAACCAACGAATTGGCTCAGGAAGCTGGATTTAGACAGGTTTGGTCTTTTCCAGTGGACACGTGAAGTTGTCTGAATGGCTGTGAACAGCAGCCCACGAGGAAAGGAAAATCGTGGGCTTTTTGGTGGTGCTTCCATGATGTGGGCAAGTGTTTCCCACTCCCAGCAATGTTAGGGAAACTCAGAAGCCCCGATAGCCCCACTGGTGGCATTTTGTCTATCTTCGTGTACATCAGGTGGTGGGAGGTGGGGTGGAAATGAAAGGGATGTTGTGTAGTCCACTCTAGATGGCCTTTGCCAGGTTCAGTCATTTCCTGTCCATCTGCCAAAAATCACAAGCTGATAAAGGGACATAATTGGAGTGTGGGAAAGTGTATGGCGTGATGATCTGCAGGGGAGGGGGGGGGAAGGAGTGAAAGAAGACTCGTGAATAAAGCAAACAAGGCTTTATCTGGGGAGATGCAGTCTGACGGGCTGATGCTGAGAGAGAGAGAACCTTGTTTATTTGTTCCTCTGACTCTTGGCAAGGGTTTTAACCGGCCTGTCCCTCTCATCTCTCCGTGCAGATAGGAGCAGAGACTGCATGTCCACCACGTGTGTCGGTGGCCACGAAAGGAAGGGGGTACATGTTTACACGTGTTACCAGCTCCAGGGAACGGGCGAGCACGCAGCAGTGTCTTTTCTCTGCCACTTTATTTTTTCTTTTTAATTCTTTTTTTTTTTTTTCTTTCCCCTAATACCATCCCACAGTGGAAACTATCAGCACGTGAAGTGGTTTTCTGTCGAGGGTTGCGCACCCCTCTGCCATCACCACCTCCCCTGGCTAAGCTACTTCCCAAACGCCTCTTTTCGTGGAAGGGGTGGATTATTCTGAGATTCCCCGTGGTCCCCTTGGCTTCACGTTTCTAGACCCACTGAAACCTTTTACCTGTAACAGGGTTGAAATATTCGGCGCCCTCCGTGCAGGCGAGGATCCAGGATGCCGCTGTTCTCCCCACGCTTGGATGGACACTATTTAGCATGTTAATAACCTTGGTTAATCCCGCTGTTTCTCACTGGGGTCAGCCTGTAGGAGCTGTCTGAGGGGGTTTCACTTGCTGTCTGGAGCTGTGTGGAAGCTGCCAAGGAGCAGACACAAGTCTGGGGTGGGGTGGGGGGGGCTGTGTGCTGAAGAGACCCACCCGCTGCAGCGGGATGCTAATGGCTTCCTTTTCTCTTGTCTTCTCTCTCTCTCTCTGCAGTAAATGAAATTATAAGGAATGACCTTTCCAGTACCAATGTGCATTCGTAGCTTTCAATACGGGCCCGGTAGGAAATCCACACACACTTTTGAGCTTAGCTCAAGTAGAGAGATACCGACTAAACCGAAGAAGACGTTGCCTGGTACCACTCTGATCTTCCACCTTACTGGATGTCAGGAACTGAAGACTTACCTCTTGCTTACAAAGAAGTAGCTCCTCAACTTCAACCGATGAAACAACTTCTTTAAGGAAAAATCATCTCAAAAGGAAGAGGAGGGAGACAGCGCAGTTCACGGGACAAAACTAGGAAACTCAGCAAAATCTGAGTGCTTCTTCCCAGTGCTGATCTTTTTTTTTTTTTTTTTTTGGCATGGCACCGCTGGAATACAGCCCTGGAAGTGCCTTATTTTACCAGGTTGTGGCATGGGGGGCATTTTTAATAAGCTTTGAATTTGCTACCATTCAAAGTGTTGGGAGGTGCAGCAACTACAGAGCTGGCAGTCTGGAGAGCGATACTGGGAATAAGCGTAGGACTCTGCAGCAAACTGGGGAGAGCAGTCCCTGCTTCCAGCAAGCTGCATTTATGAATTCCAGAATTCCTTCAGCTTTCCCTCTGCTGTAATGTACAGCCTATTGCCTTATGCTCCGTGCATTTCAAAAGCCTGATTTGTCATCGTCTCAGCTTTCTTTCGCATATTGCCTTTATTACGTGCTAATGAATCATAGGGTTGTTAGTAGTAGCATGTTAAGATTTTGATTTTAATCTGGCTTCAGTCATAGCACAAGTGAGTTGAATAGCACAAAATAAAAAAGGTTGATGGACAAAAAATTGAAATCTATCTTTTACACGATAGATGAATGTGTATGCATGTACATACATACTAGTATATATGCATATATTTATATATGACAAATAATATAGATGATTGCCTGGTGAGGGCACTGAATTTAGCAATAATTTCAATTTCTGAGAATGCATTTCAGATCCACATCAAATATTTCAGCTACTTCTTTTGAGGGTTGGTCGCACCTAAAGCAGGTATGCATTTTCTTTCCTCATGCAGTTAAGCAAGCACTTTAGATAGGCAAGAAGGATGCATACGAGATACATGTTATTTACCAAATGACAAAAATAAGAGTTATAGTAACTGTAAATACCATTATGGAAGAGTGTAAAATATTTGTTCAGTTATAATGTTATTATTCCGCAGAAGCCTTATAACTCTCTGCTACATGTATGAAAAAGAATATTACCAAAAAACCCACAAAGGTTTAATAAGCAGCGCTGTATAGTGTGTTTTCAGATTAGCTAATGTTTCTGAAGCTACAGGTAGGCATGTAGTGTAGCCTTTAACATTGTATTTTTTACAATCAACTGCTTATTATATAACTAGCAACAACCTATTATTTCATATAACCAAAAAAAAAAAAAAGAAAATGTAAAAAAAAAAAAAACAACCAAACAAACAACAAATAAAATAGCATGACTTAAATTAAAAATGTTTAACATTAATATTGTGCCTTAGGAATCTGTGCCCCCTTCTGGAAATAGACTGAAGTACACCTCCGTGCTGGGGGGGTGGCTCCTTTACCCTAAATGCAATGAAGATTGAACAGGTTTCACGAAAAGGTGAAATCCTCCTAAGCGTTTTAAAACGTTATTCTGTATAATTATGTCTTACTTTCTTTAGGGGGAAAAAAAAAAAAAAAAGGAAAAAAAAAGAAAAAACGAAAGCCATATTTGTCACATTTGCACATTACTGTGAAGACATGAGAATATAATATGGCTATATGTACATAATATGCTGTTATTGGTCCTTTATAATAGTCTGTTATTCCTCACCTGTTTAATCCCAGTTATTTACCCTGTATTTAGCATTGTAGACGTTGCATGAAACATTTCTTATAGACTGCCATACGAAAAGTTAAAAAGCCTGGCAGATGTCAGGCTTGACTTGTAGCTAGAAAATAGATCCAATAAAGCAAAATCTTTTGCTGGAAGCTAGTCTTAGAGTGGTTCATTTTATGTTACCTTGACAAATCTTCCTCTCTCATATAAAATAAGCATTTTTACATTATATACATATATAAAATATATATATATATATCTCCATCTCTTCTATTGGAAGCTGTTTGCATCCTGCTAATGTTATCCCCCTTAGTAGGGCAGTGAAGCCTCTTGTCACCATACTCTTCTTCGTTCCCCACCCCACAGCATTTAAAGACGTTGCCGCCAAGGAGAGAAAATAATATATGATACAAATCTCAGATTTTATTCTCTCGCTGTTTCAGAAATGTCAACAAAGTGTGCATGGAGGAATCTCTGGTTATGCCAAAGCGCTTTTTTTTTTTTTTTTTAATTCATTTACATAAATACCTTGGGTGAGGCTTTTACGATGCAGGAGGGTACAACACAGGCACACCCTCCACATTTCAGCAGCAATTTTAGCAAGGGTTTTTCAACTGTATGGTTTGAATATGTTGCACCTCCTGCATCCTCGTTTTTATTTTCCTCTTTAAGCTACTTTGGAAAAAACCAAACCAAACCAAACCACAACCTGTTACTTTTAAGCCTGGATAATGGAAGATTATGCATCTCTTGTATATGTATTCATAAAATAAAAACGAAAGCAGAAATATTTCCCGTATGAGACTGCTATCTTGTTTTTGTACATGGGTTATGGTTGTTGCTCTCAGTTTATGAACACGCTTTTCATCAAGCCTTTTGGAAAACAAAGCATAAACCAAAAAGCCACGACGCCCTGAGCGTGGGCCTTTATAGGGATGTTCAAAAAGACCTCCCGCCGGGGATGATTCTGACTGTTAAAAAGAGCCCCCCTGGATAAATTTTAAGTGGTGAAACTTCACAACCTTGGTTAATCATGCAACAAAGTGCTTCCATCTGTCTGTGTCGCTTGGACAACAGTTCCTTCTGCTCTTCCCTGGGACTGTTTCTGAGCGGCGGGGGTTGCTGAGGGTAGGGTGTTGGATCTGTGGTCATCAGGGTGGTAGGTGCAGGAGCCGTATTTTTGTTAGGCTGGAGGTTCCTGCCAGGAGCTGCGTCTGTGTGATGGATCCCATCTGTGTGATGGGTCCTGCTCCCTAAATTCCCCCCCATCAGGCTATTTTATCACCAAAGGGTGTCAGTCAGAGCTGGGCTGAACATGGGCCTGGGTTTCTGGTCACCTCATCAGGTGGTACACCTGTGTTTACCAACGTGTGACACCTGACAGGCCAAATCATATAGAAATGCTGGGAAAACCTCAGCTGCTTCAGTTTTTGTAGACCGACGAAGAGTTAGGAAGGACAGGAGCACAGCAGCACGTCTGCCACAGCAGTCCCAATTCAGGTAAGCATTTAAAACTTCTCAAAAAACTCCTGAAGAAGGAGAGACAAATAAGTATTTTTGCCTCTGTTGAATGAAGACCTTTCTCTGCTTTGGGTTTGTCTTCCTGTGAGTATGAGGTGACCCAACCTGCTCATTCTGTCACACCTGAGGCTGCTACCTAATCCCTCCCAATTTAAGGAGAGGCAGGTGCTCAAAGCCCGGTAGAACCCCAGTATGACCCAGCTCTTTAGATGCCAGTCAAAATGCTCATTCTCTGCTGCTCTATCTGGAGGGTGGAAACGGTGACACTAACTCCTCACGTGGACAGCATGAGCCATATCGTTGGTGAAGTTCCTGGAAAAAGGAAAATACCAAAGACTCAGTCAAAAAATCCTCATGTCTCCCAGTGATTGTGGCATCATTTTGTACCAAAGCAAAACGCCTGGTTGCAAACTGAATTGGATTCAAGTTGTGGCTGCCCCATCCCTGGAGGGGTTCAAGGCCAGGCTGGATGGGGCTTGGAGCAGCCTGGTCTGGTGGGAGGTGTCCCTGCCCAGGGCAGGGGGGTTGGAACTCAGTGATCTTTAAGGTTCCTTCCAACCCAAACCCTTCTGTGAATTCACCCAAGCAATATACTTCGGTCACTGTGCTACCTGTATTCCTGTGAGCTTCCTTTCCCTCTCCTCTCCACACATCCCAGGATGCCCAGGGATAGGACAAGACGACTTGGGCATAAACTTGAGTATAATAAGATCTACCTAAACATCAGGAGGAACTTCTTCACTTTGAGAGTGGCAGAGCCCTAGAAGAGGCTGCCCAGAGAGGTGGTGGAGTCTCCTTCTCTGGAGACATTCCAAACCCACCTGGACACGTTCCTGTGCAACCTGCTCTGGGTGGACTTCTTTGGCAGGGAGGTTGGATGAGATGATCTCCAGAGGTCCCTTCCAACCCCATGTGATTCTGTGATCTCCTCCTCAAAGCACAGCAGACCCGAGCATGGCTACATTAACCACATCTTGACCAGACTTCTTTAGGTGAAAGTAGCCTTTAGCAAACTCCCAGCTGACTAGTTTTCATTCATAACCAAAGCAGAAGGTGAATCCCACACATCCATCTGGTCCTGTTTGACTCAATAGCCTTGCTGGAGTCATGCCGTTGAGATTTTTTCCTTTCCAGCTGAAAATGGCAAATTTCAAGGAGCTAAGTTTTTTGGACAAGGCTCTACTGCCTTGAAGCTAAACTTTCCTTCACCATGTGTGTAATTTTATTGCATTCATCGCTGTAAATCTGTTGAATTTCAGTAAAAATAAAACAAAATCCCTCTCATCAAGTATATTACAGAGGGGTGTTGAGGTCAATGGCATGAGATCTGGGTTTCTGTAGCCCTTTTTTAAACAAACGGTCTAATTTTATGTCATAAGCAGTGATTGGGCTGTTCATCACACTAAAGCGTTTCCCATCTTCTCCACCATTGCACACTCTTGCCCAATACAGGGATCAAAGGCTGGCCTGTTTTAATTTGCCTGTATTGTTTCCTCTTTCTCAGCGAGTGTTTTTCTTCTTTGAGCCTCTTTTCAAAAAAAAAAAAGGGGTTTTTTGATTCTCTTCTTTTCAGGTAGCCAAATAATTTGTTCGGAGGAGATCAGTTACAGATTCTCATACTGTTGGCTTTAATTACGAGCCGTTCTGGGGTCCAAAACCACCTTTTTTTTGGCCAGAGAGACTGCATTTTTGGACTGTGCGAACCCATGGAGCTGTAACAGTTTGAGTGGGTGCATTTTCAGGATTTAAGGCTGAATTCAGGATACCGGTGACGTACCTGGCTCTTGCCATCACCTGTGGGCACGTTGGCTTTTGTCATTTAAGCTGAAAAGTGGCTGACTGCAGCACTCCCTTTAGCTACTTTCAGGCACGAGCAGCCCACAAGCCACTCTTTGCAGATGTGGCAAATTCATTTTCAGTCATTTTAAGGAAACCCCTTTTTTTTCCAGCTCCTCTTCTGAATTAAGTTTCAGAAGCACCTGCAGCTCCTGTGCACACTCTGCCCAGACCCGGTGCTGCTGACGGAGGGCTTTTGGGTCAGAAAGAACACGGAGTGAGTGCTGATGGTGGGCCCCAGGGCTTGCTCTCAGCCTGGTGGCCACTTCTCCAGCTTGGCTTGGAGGGTCCAGAGCTGCTCCAGTGGGAGCAGCTGCTGTTTTAGGCATCTCCCTCAGCATCTCCCTCTCCCTGCACCTGCTACTGGGGCCACTGCTTGCCCACGATGCTGAAGGGGTTTGTAAGCAAGCCCTTGGTGCCCAAATGGACCGTGGCTTTGTCTCCACTGGTGTCACTCTGTTGGCTTCCCTGTAGGGGCTCCTGCCAACTTCAGGACTATCCCTTGCCCCACACCTCCTTTGTCAGGATGGGGGCGCGGGGTCTCACCGGTTGAGTGGTTGGTGGGTTGGTTCGTTTTCTGCCACACCAGGAGGTCCCAGGAGAAGAGATTCTGCATTTTTCAGGTGCATTTTTAGGCCTTGCACTGGTGACATTTCCAAACCAGGTCCTGGGCTGCAAAATCTCCAAGAACACCCATGGTGGAAGGTCTTGAAATTCAGTGTGGTGGTGTTCTTGTCCACCCAGGGGACATTCCGGTGACACCAGTTTCATGGTACTCAGGGAGAGCAGAGACCTCTGGGCCTCACCAGAAAATATTTCAGTGCTTGGCAGGAATTTTTTAACTGCAAAGTTAGGGGGTTTTCTGGTGTGGTTTGCTTTGTTTTTTTAATAGGAAAAATGACATTTCCTCCAACATGAAATCTGTTGCTCTACTTTATTAATTTTTAATATTTTTTCAGATTATTTTTTCTGCTTAGAAAATGCAAACCACATATAATTTTGGGTCAGGTTGATCTAGACTGCACCTTCTTTCCCCTTCTCCCCCTCCACATCTCCCAGCTGGGCTGCTTTCCCAGGCGATGGCTCCCCCTCCACCAGGCAGAGCCACCTTCTGCCCCGGCTGGATTTCTTGAATGGTTTCTTTGCAGGAAACTCCTCATGGATCTTTCCTGCCCACCCCCCACCACCACCCCTGGCCCCCTTCCAGTGCTCCTATCTTGTCCAAACAGATCCAGCCCACTGCTCTCATCATCCCCCTGGCAATCTCTTTCTTTTGATTACCTTTTTTTATTTTTTTTTTTTTTTTTTTTTTTTTTTTAACTGTAAGCTTCTTGTGTATTTTATCCCGTAAACCAGCTTGGCCCGAGTTGGATGATGACACTAAAGTGAGCGTGCACCTTTTGGCAGATTGAATGAGTTACTCCTGGGCTTCCCACTACCCCCACACCAGGATGGCTCCTGTTCAGTGGCAACTCCTTGCCAAGTACCACACACCCCCCCAGCAAGATGCCGAGCCCCCGGCTGCGACCAGTGGGGTCCCTCACTGGTGATACAAGGGCTTTAGCTCAAGGGCAAAGAGCCACTGAGTCTCTTGTTCTGACCCACAGCAACCACCCTGCCCTCCATCCCCTTGCTGTGCCCCCACAAATCCATGGCAACCCCAAAACTTAGCGGCGGTCATGGAGTTGCCAAAACAACAAGGTGAAGGGCGGGAGAGACGGAGGAAGGAGGAGAAGCAGCACCCACGTGGCATTAACCTGGCTGCTGGCAAGGCAGCAGGAGCCATGGGCCTTTCCCTCACGTCGTGGGCCGGGCAGGGAGAGGAGACCCACCACAGCACAGTCTGTGGGGGCCCTGGCCCCACTGCCCCTGGCCCAGCGAGGGCTGAGAACAAGCCACACTTCAGCACACCTGTGGAAACAAACTCCGTGCCAGCGTGACCCCCGGGAAATGCCCCAGGGAGACCGCCCATCACCCTCCTTCTGGCGTCTGCTGGCCAGAGCAATTTAAGTGGGTTTATAGTGGTTTCTCCATCCAGCAGCATGGGAGAGAGGGGTGGGGGGGTGGGGGGGACACAGGGGTGAAGGGGTTCCAGGGTGAAGGCTGCAGATCAGCAGGGGTGTGTGGGAGGGAGCGAGCCCTGCCCGACTCCCGGGATGAGTCTGCGCAGGTGGGTGTATGAAAGCTCATCTTCTTTGCCCTTCAACTTTCCAGCCGAACCGTGTGCTTTTGGGGCAGAGAAGTCGCTGCGGGGAACCCCAGCGCCGTTTCCCACTCCCTCGGGGTCTTTGGGAGCAAAACTGCCCTCGCAGCAGGGAAGCACCACCAGGAGCTGGAGGCGACGGCTGTTTTCGGGGTGCTCTGGTGCAGCCGTTCCCGCTGACCCCACGCAAAGGGCAGCCTGAGGGTCGACGTGAAGAGGCGGCCGGCGTGGGAGCTTCTGGTCTGGTTTTCCCTGCAGCACGGGTGGCCACCAACGCTTCAGAAAGCAGATTTCAAGAGTGGCCAACAAAATGTGACAGCTCTTGCTCGCAATTTAGAAAGGCCGGTAGTTTTGGGGGGTTTAACTGCACACAGGAGGGATGGGGTGAGAGTCAGGTGCTGCTTTCCTCCCCCTGAACTACAGCAGAGACAACCCAGGACCACCTTCACTGCAGAATCACAGAATGACATGGGGTTGGAAGGGACCTCTGGAGATCATCTCATCCAACTCCCCTGACAAAGCAGGTCCACCCAGAGCAGGTCCCACAGGAACGTGTCCAGATGGGTTTGGAATGTACCCACAGAAGGAGACTCCACCACCTCTCTGGGCAGCCAATTCCAGGGCTCTGCCACTCTCAAAGTGAACAAGTTCCTCCTCATGTTTAGGTGGAACTTCTTATACTCAAGTTTGTGCCCATTTCCTCTACATCCCTGGGCACCACTGAAAAAAAGAGCGGCCCCATCCTCCTGACACCCACCCTTTAAGTATTTATAGGCATTGATCAGGTCCTCCCTCTGCCTTCTCTTCTCCAGACTAAAGAGACCCAAGTCCCTCAGCCTCTCCTCCTAAGAGAGATGGCCCCGTACCCAGGGCCATCTTCATTGCAGATGATCATCCAAGGGATCACTCAATAGCAATGACTGTCTTGATGGGTGTAGGCACTGGAGATCTCCAGCAATGCTCACAGGACACCCCCAGCAGCCGCCCCAGCTGGCAGGGAGGGATGCAGCCTCTACGTTGGCGGGATGTACCAGTGAAGCAGGTCACTACCTAATAAAAAAGCGTCATAAAAGCACCAGTAAAAAAAAAAAAAAATTGGTCTACCCAGCCCCTTCTAAAATACGTGGGTGTACCAAAAGAAGGTAGAGAAGTAAAACTTGTTGCTGAAAATAACGATGGAAAATAGTTGTTATATTTGTGGGTCACGTGTACATGACCTGTATGAGATTTAAACTGAGTTTAAAGAGTTTTTAATTGAGCTTTAGAGAGTTAAACCGAGTGTTTGACTGATTAATAACGTTAAAGAGCTTCTTGTGTAACACAACATGTCCCTCGAAAGGTTTTTGTGGACCGAGTGTGGCCATTTCTGGCTACCCAAGTATGGTATCTGAGCTCCGAGGTGCTGGTCAAGGGCAGAGATGGCACATCACTTATCACAGCTACTTACAGGTTGAGGTTGACCTCAAACCCCAACATTTCCTTTCCCCGCAGCCGGGGCTGTGAAGTGTAGGGTACCAGCCCTGGGCAAGATGGCAGCACCGCCGGGCAGGGCATCGCCCCCACCAGCTCTGACGGCTGATGGAAAACACACAGAAAAGGGCCTTTCCTTTTCTAGGCAGATCTTTATCATCTTAATGCGTCTGGGCCGCTCTGGTCGAAAGGCAGCCTGGCCCTGGGGTTTGTGGTTTCACACGCTAGTGCTTTATTCAGGCTGGTGTGGCTACCTGGGTCGGACATCCCTACTTGGAGGGCACTTCTCAGAAGGGCAGGAGGGTACCAGTGCTTGCCTCCCCTTGCAGGGGACCTCTGCTGCTGGCAGCTGGCACGGTACTTGGTCAAAACCCCTTGGGATTATTTTTTTTTTTTAATTTTTTTTTTTTTCTCCAAGAAATCAACATTTTAGTCTCTTTGGACCTGTCTTTAAACACTCGAAAAGGCTGACTGCACATAAAGCCTCTCATTTCCTAAACCCAGTGAGCTGAGGGACACAGCCCTGGACTGCACCATGGGAAGTCTGCAAAGATCTTTGTTTCTAGGATTTTTTTTGTGTTTCACAGCCATGCCGAGGAACGAGTTTAAGCCTCTGTGGTCACATATGCAGTTAATCTGGACCAATACTCAGCTGCAAGATAAACCCAGCCAGTGCCTGGGGCTCCTCTCTCCTCCCTTCTTCTCCCGTGGTGGCTGCCTGGAGCTTGGCACGCAGACAGGCTTTGGCAAGGCATCACGTCAACAGCTTCCCTTAGTGTACCAGCCACGTGCTGACGAAGGTCCATCCACCCCTCTGTGGGCAACCACGGAGAGCAGAGGAGGGTTCATACTTCATAGAACCACAGAATGATAGAATGATTGGGGTTGGAAGGGACCTTAAAGATCATGAAGTTCCAATCCCCACCTCCCACCAGACCAGGTTGCTCCAAGCCCCATCCAGCCTGGCCTTGAACCCCTCCAGGGATGGGGCAGCCACAACTTCTTCAGGCAAAAACTTCAGGGGGTCCTAAGTGCCCATGGGCACTGACACCAGACCCACAGGGATGGCAGCCACGGCACAACGCTGACCCTTGGAGGGACTTTTGAGCCCCTGGTTGCTTTGTAGCCTACTGAGCATGGTGGCATTAGAGGTCCAGGCCCATGTACAGAAACCTTGCCTGCTGAGTGCCCTTCCTCAGCACTGCCCTTCCACATCAGGATGGGGAAAGAGCCGTGTTTTTCCTCTCTGTTTTCTGAGTATTCACGTGACAGTGCTCGATGGAGTTCAGTCAACGCTCTTTAATGAGTGAAGCCATACATCCCAGAACTGCCATGTTCTGTCCTATGGTACAGGATGCCACTGGAGACAGGATCAGTACTATTTTCAGCTGATGGGAATTTGCCAAATTTTGTTTTCTTCTATAAAATTTTGCATCATGATGCCAAATGTTTAGGTACCGTGGGATTAATCCCCCCCCCAAATTATTTTTTTGATTACTTAAAGAGCTAGCCAAAAAAATATTGGACTTTGGAGGGAAAAAAAAATACAAAACCCCTCCTTTTTCAGCTGGCTCTATTATTCACATCTCTGATTATTTTCTTTTAGTTTTTTTCTGCAGACCACAAATTTTGCCCAGTTAAAAGGGACCGGACTGATTTTGATCTTCTACAAGTAGAACTGTAGTTATTCCTGAATTATGCCAGAATAAGTCAGATGAGAATGGGGCTTAAAATCCTGCTTCTCCAGAGCTTTACGACCAAAGTTATGTTGGGCAAGAAACAGTGAGGGGGTGAAGGGAATAGAGGACAACTGGCTTATTGCAGTCAGGAAAGGGGATAGTGCAGTTGCTGTGCTACACAATCATTGCACTGTGGCTGCCTTGCAGAAGGAAAAAAAGCTCATGGGCCCCAGCCCCATCCTGACCCTTTAGAGAAGGTGAAGTTGTATCACTCCCATCCCAGCTGATCTCAATCTCCACTGGCCAGTAGATGCTGATTATCAGAGTTGAAAGGTCCATCAGCCACCTATCTTAACCTGGGACATCTGGCTGAACCCATGGGTCTGAGGTCACGCCAGCTCCTGCTGGCCTCCCAATTTGTCCCTCTTCCTCCAGCAGGTCGGTGGCTTATCTGCAGGCCATGGGGAGCACAGTGGTGGTGACCCCATAGTTCCCTGCTTCTGGCTTCTGCTGGTTTGAATCCTGGAGTTACAAATCTGGAGAGGGATACAGGCTGTCTGCACACCGGTTCTCCAAGGGATCTTGTTAAGGGTGGTGCAGAGCACTGAGGGATGTGAGCAAGTGGAGAAACCATACGCACCTGGTGGAAGGCTTTAACACCCGTTCCCAGGTAGGCAACAGCTGGGTCACACAGCAGACCCTGAGTCAGGGAAACTTTATTTTACAGCCTCACACGAGGATGTTGGAGGCTTTCTCTATGCTGGTGAAGCTTGCTGGGCTGAGGAAGACTGACTGCTGCCCAAATGGACCAAACTGGTAAGACCAAATCTTTCTATCACTGGAACCTGGAGGGATTGAACAGGCTGAAGAGGAAATCTTGGTGTAGGGGCAATGAACGTGTTTGGAAAGATTGGATGCCTTTAGCCTGGAGAAGAGAAGGTTGAGGGGAAGCTGTATCAATACTTATAAGTATCTTAAGGGTTGGTTTCAAGAAGGAGGGAGCCAGACTCTTTTCAGTGGTTGCCAGTGAGAAGATGAGGGGTAACAGGCACAAAGTTGGAACATGGGAGGTTCCCCTCCAATATGAGAAAAAACTGCCTCCCAGTGAGGGTGACAAAGCCCTAGAAGAGGCTGCCCAGGGAGGTTCTGGAGTCCCCTTCTTTGGAGATCTCAAGACCCACCTGGATACAGTCCTGAGTAATGTGCTCTAACACGCTCTGGGCAATCCTGCTTCAGCAGGGGAGTTGGACTGGATGATCTCTATGATCCCTTACAACTCTAAAAAAAAAAAATAGTGAAATTCAGTGAGCAAAGGTAGATAGTATAAGTGCTGCTGTCTCTACTCTTGCAGTACTGCAAGTTCCTAGACCAGACACTGCCCAAACTAGGTGTCCTGCACATAAACGGGTGCATCTCCTTGGGTGGGGTGGTGGGTGCATCTCCTACCAGGAGGAATCTGGCCATTATGGGCTGCTGCCTTCTCCAGCCATCAAGATCAGTGCAAATGGATAGCCACCTCTGCTCAGTCTGATCTCCTGGCCTTTGCCAGCTTTATTCCTGCCCTGCTAACGCGTGTGGCTGGGATGCTTCACAACCTAGCAACGGTACATATTTACATAGCCTCAAAAATTCCCAAAGTAATCCTTGACAAGGCTTTACTCACAGATAAAATAATGGTAAAAGATTAAAAAGCAGAAAGGAACATGACCCGCAATAATTTTTGCTTTATTTTGTTGTTTGTTGTGGGTTTTTTTTTTCCTTTTGTCGTTGCTGTTTATACTTGGTTGGTTTTGTTCCTTATTTTAGGAAGATAGTCTTTGTGAAGTGTTATATGTATATTTTTTCAGTTGTGCTGTGTAAAAATAGAAGTCGGTGTTGGCTATCAATATTTATGCATGAAGCAATTATTTTAGAAGGCCTGTAGCTACAGCACAAGCCTTCCTCTGTATAGCTTCCATCATGATTTCAGATGACAAAGGGAAGCTTTAGGAGGAGTTGTCTCTCCAGAGCTTTGGATGGGGCATGCACCCTGGTTCCCAGATTTAAAAGGAAAAGGGGGTAAGAGAGAGAGGAGAAGGGGAGAGAAGGTTTTGGAAGGCCTATGTTAGGCTAACAGTCATAAAGCAGCCTCTGAAAGCGAGGCAGTGTCTGCCACTGCCAAACAACTGCATTTCATGACTCTGAAACCATATTTTAGGGCTCGGGCAACTTGTTTAAAGACTTTTATAGTGCTCAAGGCTACCACAGGTAGCCTCACCGGGGACTTGGTCATTTCTGTCCAGCGATGCGGGGCAGCTCCCCTGCAGCCCTCTGCATGGGGCTGCTGCTTATCCCACAGGATGTCAGAGAGTTTATGAGCAAGGATGGTTTCCTTGGGATCCTAGGGATGCAGCAGGCATCTGCCTGGCCACTGATGTACAAATTCACCACTAAAGAATCATAGAATCATCTAGGTTGGAAGGGATCTTCAAGATCATCTGGTCCAACCATCAACCTCACTCTGATGGGGGTGGGGGGGAACCCAACACACACACCCCCAACATCACTAAACCATGGCCCCCAGCACTCTGTCAACTTATCTTTTAAACACCTCCAGGGATGGTGCCTCAACCCCTTCCCTGAGCAGCTCATTCCAATGCTTGATAACCATTTCAGTGTAGAAATGTCTCCTAATCTCCAATCTGAACCTCTCCTGGTGCAACTTGAGGCCATTTCCTCTTGTCCCATTGCCTGGGACTTGGGAGAAGAGACCGACACCCCCCCTGGCTACACCCTTCTTTCAGGGAGTTGGAGAGAGCGAGAAGGTCTTCCCTCAGCCTCCTTTTCTCCAGGCTGAACAACCCCAGCTCCCTCAGCCGCTCCTCGCAAGGCTTGTGCTCCAGATGACTCACCAGCTTCCTTGCCCTTCTCCAGACCCACTGCAGCCCCTTAATATCTTTCTTGTTGTAGGGGGCCCAAAACTGGACACGGTACTTGAGGTGGGGCCTCACCAGTGCCCAGTACAGGGGGACAATGGCCTCTTGGGTCCTACTCACCATGCTGTTCCTGATACAGGCCAGGATGCTGTTGGCCTTCTTGGCCACCTGGGCACACTGCTGGCTCATGTTCAGCCAACAGTTGTTCAACACCCCCAGGTCCTTTTCTGCGAGGCAGTTCCAGCCACTCTGCCCCCAGCCCATAGTGCTCCATGGGGTTGGTGTGACCCAAGTGCAGGACCCAGCATTTGGCCTTATTGAACCTCATTCCATTGGTCTCAGTGGGAAGAAGAAGGGAAGTGCCACTAGAAGCACAGAGGTGATCTTAAATAGGTAAACTGCTGGAGCTGTGGATGTGCCAGAGTGGGATTTGGCCAGGACAGCATGGCTAACACCAAGAGATCAATGACTTTGAGCGCTCAGAGCCTCCTGTGTCACCTCAAAGCTCTCCCTTCCAGGAACACGGCACCAAGGTGCAGCATCTGGTCTGCAGTCGTCACCAGAAACATCACCATTACGAACCAGCCCTGTGAAGACTCAGGCTGGAAACCACAACCTAATGAACCTCCAGCCCCACGCTGTGTGAAGGCTCCGAGGCTGATCCGGGGAAGGTGGAGAGGAATGGAAAATGCAGGGCCAGGCGTTGCCACCAGGCCAGCTCCGTTACCGTAACGTGTGAGCTCCATCGAGAACGTAGTGGGGGGAAAAAAAGAAAGAACTGACCACAGGCAGATTTCTTCCTAACTGTGTCACTGGTGAACGCCGTCCTTCCAAGCCGGAGGTGGGAGAGTGGGTTTGTTTTTACAAGAAACCTGTTGACAGAGGAAAGAAAAATTTTAGGAGAATTTAGCAACTGGCTGAATTTGGCAAATAATTTCATCTGGAGAAAAATAGCTAAAATAGTTCAAACTTGGAGGGGGGATAGTGGGAGAAGAGAAATTCTGAAAATCCATTATTTGCACAGCTCTCCTCCAAAGAGCTTATATTATACTGCCCGCTACCAGCTGGCCCGAGATTTAGGTTGCCTAATATTTTCCGTTATAAAAGATTCTTTCAACATTTTTATTTTTTTAGAAGCTCTAACACCTCCATTGTTTGCAGCAGGCCCTTATAATTTGGCAGGGACAAAGCCCCTGGGCTAGAGAAGTGCCTTTTTCTTTCATCCATGAAATTCCAGTCAGGTTTGGCTGGATTTAAAAAAAAAAAAAAAAAAAAAAACCCACCAAAAAAAAAAAACCAACCCACCAATCCTGTTAGAAATCACCATTTCCCTTCTCTCTCTTCTGTGCCTCAAGAAAATATGCTGGCAGCCCGCCAGCTTAGCAAGTGAACGTGAACGTTCTCATTAAATTGAGCCCAGGTTGTCACCAAAGCAGCCATCCAGACTCTGCTGGGAATGTCTGGGGGCTTCCAGGGCAGCTGTAGCAGCAGGAGAAGAGTTGAGGGAGATCGAGCACCAGCCCGAAGAGTTTCCCCATCAGGAGAAGGAGGCAGAGAGGGGAAGGAGCTCCTCCTGCTCCTCCTGTCGCTGATTTAAAAGATCTGGCAAGCCAGTCTTTGTGCCTTGGGGCTCCTGTCCCTACGTCTTTTAGGCTGGGAAGAGCAGAGCCAAGCTCTGGCTCAGCCAGCTGTGAAATAGCAGCACTAAGCTTCACTCCTCCTCTTCCAGCACCTTGCTCTTCTCCCTGGGAACAGCAATCTGATCCTGCCCTCCCTTAATATAATTAACCCTGCAGTCCTAATTGTAGCAGTCTATTCCGTGATGCTGAACAGAGGATGGGTTTGTCGGTTGATGGTTGGTTGGTTTTTTTTTTTTTTTGGCAGCACTGAAAAAGGGGATAGTTGTCGTGGAAAAGTTTCTGGTCTCCAGGTTGGAATGGTACCAGCGCAGAAGACATGTGCAGGAAGAGATGGGAGCCCAGGAGCCAGACTTACTAGGGAGGCAGCTTCCAAGCGGTGGTCAGGAAATAGAAATGGGACCATGTGTACAGAAATGAGCCCAGGGAGCTGATGGGAGTGGAACGGGAAATTGGAAAATTTGGACATCATTGTGCGGGAGAACTGGTGAAGGCCTGGAAGATCTTAAGTAGCCAATATAATCCATTCCTGGCAGAGGAGGCTGTATTATGAAAGTCAACATTGAGTGGAATATAGCAAGATGAGCACTAAAGCAGACAGGAACATAGGAATATATCATTTGATTGTCCCCCAGTCTAGCTTTTGGCCTCCGCAAGGGGCACTGGAAAGGATGGCATACAGAAGCTTTGCAGCCAGCAAATTCCTGCCGTTTGTGGAAATCCTAGTTCAATCTTAAATAGCAAGAAAGTGGTTTATGCCGCAGAGTATCAAGTTTTATAAGTCTTCCCGAATTGGTTAGTATTAACTGAAAATTGGATTGAAAGCCAAACATCAGAGTTTACCACACAGAAAAAGTTCGGATTGCCTGTAGAGATCTCTTCATTCCCATGGATGTGTAGCTGTCAAGAGAATCTAGCCAACTTCACAAGGGAGGAGCTTATCCATGGAAAAGTTGTTAGTGCCCTATTAAGAAGTCTGGATTTTGTCTGTAGGCAAGAGGGAGAGAAGGTCACCTCAACTTCCTCATCCTGCCCCTCCTCTGTTGGCTGTGTGTGCAAGGTTTAAGCATGGTCTGACCCTTGGTTCCATCCAGAGATGGAGCACAGTGAAAAGCCACTGAAAGTCCCCAATCTGAACTTTGCCAAGAGGTGTAACTTATTCCAGTGGGTAGAGTGGATCAGGGCTGCACTGCTTTGGAAACCCGTGCTGCTGTGTCTGCAGAGCATGGACACGTGAGCTAATGCTGAGTTACAGTTCTTTGGTGGCACTCCATCATCCCAACTAGACATAAAATGGTGGTATATAGCAAATAGTTGTGAACATGTTGGCAAAACATGAAAAAAAATCACTGAGTGGTAGTGCTGAGAAGGCAAGCATTGGTACCTTTACCTCTGCTTAAGCATTTGCTTTACCCTAAAGATAGGTTTCTAAGTTAAATGAGAGATGGGTGGCCAAAACTATGCCAAACCTTGGGTTTGCTTTGGTGTACTTTAGAAATAAAAACTCCACTCTCACATCTGAATTCAGACAGAGTGAAGCCTGTGCCCCTCAAGAGAAAGTGGCAGTTCAAAGACGGGTCTTGGTACTGCTTCCAATTTAAATAGAAAAGATTTTGTATTTTCCCCTTCAGCTGGATATTGTATTAATTAGCACAATAACTTCTGGACTGCTACTAATAAACCCTACATTCAACGACTTTGGCAGTAAAAACCATTGAAGCAAGCATCAGCAATTCTTGAAGACAGAATATATCTATGAGTATCTGAAGACTCTTTCTTTGGATTGCGGGAGTGGGATAACTTGTCAGGAATTAGTAAATTGGCATCAAATATGTCTAGAATTCAGACTAGCTAAAGATGGAATAATCAAAACCATCAAAGCTTGGTGCATAATGCTTTGAGACAAGTGGTCCGGCAAATATTGTTCTAATATCATCTTAACCACAAGGGCTGCTCAGATGTGTTTCTTGAAGACGTTTAAGTTAGCAAAGAGTACTCATCATTAATCTTTTATAATGGCTTTTGGGAGCCACAGTTCATTTAAACATTTTACATTTTTATTACTTATGTATGCAGGGCAGCAATTAAAGCTGTCGTGGTCATATAATGAAGACTAATGAAAGCAAGACGAAGGCAGGTTTTCATTTTCTGTCAACCTGAATATCCATCAGCTTCTGCCATCTCCCTGCCCCTTCGCCCCCCCCAAATAAATTTATTTTTTTTTTCTTTGCTTGAAAGCCAGCTCCCCAGTCCCTAGGCATTTAACCAAACACCTTCATAACTGTCCAGGATGAACTATGAAGACTAAATGGTCCTTTCTTTTATTACGTGGAGGAAGCATGTATCTCGGTAAGCAGACAAGTACTGTAAAAGGCTCGGTCTTTCTCAACGCAAGTAAATGTGAGTGATGCAATAACAGCATCTTTATGGTATGTTTTCTTGGTCACTGTGAAGTAATAGTTTTGGAGGGGAGACAGGGATTAGTCACCCCACAATTAGTCATTCTGCAGCGTAGTTTGATACTTGAGAACTCTCTATTTCAGAAATGTGGTTCTGCAACCCTAGGACCTATTTTCTGGTACTTTCTGCTTTCTCCCTCGTTTAATTGGGAAGCATTTGTAGAAAGAAAAAAACATTCACTTTTTATATTTAATGTGCTTCTGTACTTGTGCATCTGTATTTCACCTTCATAAACACTTTGCTTTCCCTTTCTCGGGAGCTGTGACCAAAACCTTAGTTCGGGAAATGCCTCCATCCTAACTTGTCTAAGGGAGACCCCATCAGGCTGGTCAGTCGTCCTAATCCTAGTGTTATAAAGGGCCAAGGTGGGGTGATAGACAGAGAGACAGTGCTCTCTCACATGTGTCTCCAGGAGCCTGAGAGTCCAAAAGGGGCCAGTGCTCATTAGCACTTGGCAAGGTCACCTCTGCTGCAGCTCGTGTGCCTGGAGGGAGGGAGGTCTCTAGGGAGGGAGAGAGTTGTGTGGGCTGGGGCACCAGGAGGCACCTCCTTCCCAAAGGTCATTTACTTCTTTGGGAAGAGTAAAGGACAGAGATGGCCGAACCAGAAGTCATCTCCTCTTTTGGAACAGTCAGAAACTTTGCAGCAGAAAAGTGTTTCCCTTTAACTGGAGTTCTTCTGAGTCAGGAAGGCGATGCAGATGTTTTAAAGTGTTAATCATAAGTATCAGGGGGAGAGGGAGCTTAATGGCAGAGCTCCCAATGAGTAACAACTTAATGTTTGGCCTCAAATATTTCGGCTGGTAAGATGTTGCATACTTCACTGATCTGTACATGGCAGCTCCGCAGTTGCCTTAACCCTTTCATTTTTGGAGTGGGTAGTTGCAGTCTAGCCCGTGTGTCACAGAAAGTGTGCTAATGCTGCAGGGTTGGCATTAAGCACATCTTCATCACTGCTCTGGGCACCTAGACCAGATCTGGTCCTCTCCTTGTAAGATGGCTTGTTTCATCGAGTCCCCCTCACCACAGCAAGAACCTGGATCTTCTTTCCAACCGACCTTCCTCCCAGCTCCTTGGTGCTATATCTCTGTTGCCAAACTCTTGTCTCCTGAATGTATTCCATGCATACCAAAGCCTGCTTGAAATTTGGCACCGAGAGCCTTTCGTACTTCTGCTTGTGCTGGTAGAAATGGAGTTAACATCTTCTTGCTTCAGACACGTTGTTGTCATTATTACTTACCAGCCCCAATTCCAAACACCAAAATCAAATCTGGCAAAAGAAATACAGAGTGAGTCATGGGCCAAATTGATTTGACTTAAAGCAGCATTGAAACAGATGAAATACTGTGTTTCATTTGGAAAAACAGCAGCTGTGTCTGTACAGTAACTACTGTGCTTCTCTAAAGGGTTTTTCCCACATGCAGGGCCAGACTCAACCAAATGTGGCTTGGAGTTAGAAGGTAAAGCTCCCATGAAATTCCTGGATCAAACTGTTTGAAGATGTAAACAGGGTTACTTGATTTGAAGTCAGATGAAAGGGGCATGTGTTGCACCAGCTTTGAGAATCCAGTGTAACATCTCTGCTGATGGCAGTCAAGAACTGAGTAGAAAAACCCCATCCCAGAGGACACCAGCTAAAGGTATAACCTTGCTCCTCTACCCGTTCCTCTCTGCCTATAAGCACGTGCCAAGGCCTGTGCTCTGCAGAATAGCAATTGCCATAATTTGCAATGATTCAATATTAAAATGTCAACAAGGAAGTGCAATGAACCCTGTTTCTCCCCAGTCCCAGTGTGTGGTAGCTGTATGCAGCTGGCATCTTCCCACCAAAGATACCAAACGAATGCGGAGACACTATGATGACAAACAAAACTTTTCTGGCATGCTGGAGAGTCCTCTTTGGTGCCAGGATGCAGCACTGTCACCTTTTCACCAGTGATGGGGTGATTCTACCCCTCTGCTCCTCTCTGGTGAGACCCCACCTGGAGTACTGTGTCCAGCTCTGGAGTCCTCGGCACAGAAAGGACATGGACCTGTTGGAATGGGTCCAGAGGAGGGCCATGAACATGATCAGAGGGATGGAGAATCTCTCCTATCACAGGCTGAGGGAGCTGGGGTTGTTCTTTCTCTGGGAGAGCTCTCTCTCCCTGGAGAAGAGAAGGCTCTGGGGAGACCTTATAGCTCCTTCCAGTACTTGAAGGTGGCTACAGGAGAGATGGGGAGGGACTCTTGGGACTCTTTTTCAGGAAGTGTAGTGATAGGATGAGGGTAACAGTTTTAAACCAAAAGAGAAGAGATTTAGACTAGATATCGGGAAGAAATTCTTTGCTGTGAGGGCGGTGAGGCACTGGAACAGGTTGTCCAGAGAAGCTGTGGATGCTCCATCTCTGGAGGGGTTCAAGGCCAGGCTGGATGGGGCTTGGAGCAACCTGGTCTGGTGGGAGGTGTCCCTGCCCAGGGCAGGGCAGTTGGAACTCCATGATCTTTGAGGTCCCTT
>BJBW01011189.1:28286-72145 GCA_004320125.1 Scolopax mira | reverse complement strand
TTTAGATGTGCTCCAATTCTGCTTTAAATTGACGTGACTTCCCAAAGTGCTCTGAAAACTATTTTTTGTACCTTGATATTGCTGCACCAGCTGTGGGGGGTGGAGGGGCTCTCTGCAGACACCCAAAGTGTCCTTTGACGCTGCGTGTACGCCAGGGAACGGGTTTTTGGGAGCAGGGATTTTGAGGTGGTTTCCCCTGTTCTGAATGTTTCTCTTTCAGCATCTGCACAGGGAAGGACACTGCTGGACCTCAGCCTCTGGAAGATGTTCCTCCTCTCTGTCCTGAAATAGCTTCTGTCCCCGCTCTTTTCGCAGCTATTCAGTGCTGAGAGCACCCAATAAAATGCTTTCTCCAATGATACGTTAGCGTGTTACCTTTTTCCTGCCCAACTGTGGTTTAACTGATGCCAGCAAAATTGTGCCTTTAACCTTCAGCAGCCATTGGAATTTTTGCTGTGTGTCTTGGTCATGGTTGGTTGGAAGGGAACTCTCGGGGAGATCAGGTGGTGGTTTCCAGAGAGTTTGGTGGTAGCGCGATGTTGCTGTAGGAGTGATTTCTGTCAGATCACCTTTAGTCTGGGCTGCAGCTGGCAGGACACCAGTTCAGGGCCAGGGCATGGACATGCAATTTGTTAGGGGCAGACCTGCAGTTACATGTGTTGTGCGATGGGACTGTGGTGCAGAATGAATTGGGGTTGGCTTTTTAAGAGCGGGCAAGGCCTCACCCCTGACGATCACAGCCTCATCCTTCTACCTCAAGGCTGAGGAGGCTACTCTTGATAACTACATATTCCCATTCGCTTCAGAGCAGCACCGCAAGTTTGTGCCTTAGGAAATTTAAAAGAAAGCGTCACAGTTGCCAGCTAGTGAGTTTGTGCACCAGTTCCACAGTTAAGGTGTTTTTCAGAGTGGACTGGGGTAAAATTGCTCCCCGGTTTGTGGCAAAAGCAGGAAAGGTTTGTTTAAAGAAATGTAAGCTGTTGTCAACAAAGGTGTAAATGATCAGCATGACTGCCTCATTTCTGAACCTTTCATTTCAATGCCATTAAAGTTGAGACAGACCTTAGAACATGCCTGAGCTAATTGCAAAAAAATGCAGCACAGGTGTAAGCTCTGTGGAGGAAGTCAAGCTGCTGCCATTCTGCTACCACTGAATGTTTTCCTCCAGTCCCTCACCTTCTCCTGAACTTTCTACAGTAACATTTGAGAATTTCAGGAAGGTTTTGTCATTGCTGTGTCTGGCCATGGGGAAATGGACCCTCATTGCATTGTCCTCTGCTCTGAAGTTGTGTTGGCAGGCAAGTGCTGGCATCTTGGAGTGGAGGTGGCTAGGGGCAGTACCTGGAACAGAAGCATCACACTTGGTGGGCAGTAATTAAGGAGTGGGGAGGGAATCCGTTGTAATCTTGTGTCTGTCTCTGGTGCTTTTTTTCCCCCTTAAAAGGCTGCAGAGCCTGGCTTGCTTTTTTCCTTTTTCTTCTTTCCCTAAAGCCTCGCAGTTGTGAGCAATGAGCCATTGCCAGACCAGCTCATGTCAAATGTAAAGAGAAGTAGCTTGCACTTCCACCCAGATGCGTCTTCCTCCAGGAATTTATTTAGATCTTGTATCTTGCTAAAAATTCCAGGTCAAGACTCAATGACAATTACTCTTCAAAAGAATTAGTTTTTATTTGTATTACAGTAGTGTTGAGGAAAACTATATCACATTGTATTTGGCTTTCTATAGAGATATTCACTGTGCAAAGTCATTAAGGACATAGATGCATAGGACCCAGATAAATGTCATTAAATCATTTTTACCATTTTATGTTTTACATAAAACAACTAAAAGCATGCATGCTGTTACTAGCGCTCACATGGCAATGGCTTAACTGCTCAGACCAGCTCTTCAGTATTCTCTTGTTTCTTTAAATGCTCCTTGCAGACATTCCGTGGCATACTTTATCAGGTAACCTCAGGTAACCACTCTGGCTCACCGGCTTTGTTGCATTTTTTCCTTTTCCTGTATTTTCTCAGGTTCGCATTCTCATGCTCGCCACATGCTAGTTCCAGGGTCTTCTCTGTTCTTCATCTTTTTGGAGTTTTCTGTTTTTCTTCTTCATCTGGCTCACATGGAATGCTGCACAGGAGTCTTGTAGATTTTTCTCTGTGTAAGGCCGTCCTTCTCGTTAAGTATCAGTCTGTCTTACTTTCACCATCAGGAGAGGAATCCCTTCTTTAGCACAGTGCAATTGCTACAGGATTGATGCATTGCACCATTTTTCATCTTGTATTTTTTCAGTATTTTCCCAGCCAGTGCTTGATATGGGAGAAAAGGGCAGCCTCATGGAAGTCCAGACATGTACCCAGTCTTGCATGGGTGCCTGTAATTAAGGCACCTCATCTACATACCAAATGAGAGACACTTGGGTTACAACTCTTGGCAGTAAGTAACATGGCTCATCTGAGCTAACTCCCTCCCTCACTTTGTAAGTCAGAAATAGGAAGAGCTCCTTTAGTCTTCTCTGATACCATCTGAGCAGGAGGCAGACAGCTAGGCTGCCTTTTTGGTCATGACTTCAGAGAAAGTCCGGCAACTGGGGAGCTTAACTGTCTTCAATAAAGAGGATTTTGAAGAAGATTGGATTAAAGTGGCCAGCGGAGGCTTTGGGCATGTGTACCAAGTCAAGCATAAGAGGTGGAGAACGGTTTATGCAGTGAAATGCTCTCCGTACCTGCTACAGGACTCCAGCGTGGAAAGGTAACTGTGCAGTCTCTTCTGGCTTAACAATTCAAACTGTCAGTTAGAGCTGTCTGTGTTGATTTGGTGCTAAAGCCCTGGAGGAAACGTTCACTTGGCTTCTTCTCCCTGGGAGGTGAAGCTTTTAATACCCAAAGGAAGCGGGCCAAAAGAAGTGATGTAGTCTTTTTCTGTCTTTCTATTTGTGTGATGTACATGTGCAAGAGGGAAAGGAACAATTACTCAGAACAATTAGCGTTGAAATCTGGAGGTGAAGCAGTTATGTTAAACTAAACATGGGCATGTGCGTAAAAACAGTAGTTATTTATTTGCAACTTTCACTGGCTATTTGGACTAACGGGTATCTATTACACTAAATTAGTCATTAAAATCATCAAGTTGAATGCTGAGGGACAGAGAATTTCCAGCTGTTGTTGCGGGGCTCGCAGAGATTTCTGCTCCCTCACTTGTCTTACCCTCCAGATATGCTCTTTTCTCTTGATGGTGCACCTGCACCCTCCGTTCACTTCTTGCTCTGTCTTTCACCTGCAGAGAGTCTTCTGCTGAGTACCTTGGGTCTGGAAATAAAACAGAGCCAGGTAATTGCAGCAACTGCCAATACCACATACAATATAGGCAGTCCTGAATAAAAAAAAAAAAAAGAGTCAATGAAGTTATCTATTCTAAAACTATTTTGTTCAGTTTGGAAGGATCCCACATGGGTAAAAATCATGTGCTTGTATGACTTTTCTTGTCATGTTTCTGCCAACAATTGAGATGGTTCAATTTGAGCAGTGACTTTCCTCTTTAGTTTGTATTGCTTAGACTCTTGAGATGTTATATTTGCATTTCATTCTCTTTTGGAAAAAAAAAATTAGTCAAGTTCATCAAGTTACTTCTGTATATGTCAATTCTAGTAAATATAACCATAGGGCTTTCATGGATTATCTGAACTCTTAGTGTGTACTCTAGAAGAATGGTTGAATGTGAACAGAAATGTTGACTGGGATTTTTTTAAATTATTTTACTTTTTAAAAAAACCAAACCCAACTATTTTTGCAATCACCAGGATTTGAAAAACTAAATCTGAAAATCTGAGGTTGGGTAAAATATCTAACAGTATGTGTGCCTTTAACAGTCACTGTACTGGTCTCCCAGGGACTGAAGTCGTAATATTTTGTCATGTAAACAGCTTTTCACTCCAGTGTGGTGTCACAAAACACTTTCCCACCCCTTACATACCTCCAAACAGCCTTGAGGCTGCTCTGACTTCAATTATAACTTTCAGTAAGCCCTGTGAATTCTGGATTACAAAGCAAGACCGTACTATCCTGCACTATGGCTGTGCCCAAAATCCTTCCTTTCCTTGGGGTTGTCAGAAGGGCCAGCATCAGTCCTGTAGTTCTGTGCATCTGGGTTATCATTCAATGGCTGTTTCTACTTGTTTTAGAATTATTTGCTTATCTGAACAATGCTTAGAGCTATTAGTGGCATAATGTTGTTGCGAGCTCAGATTCATTCCCAGGGTGTGCTTTTTAAATGCAGTTTTGGCACTTTATTGCTTGGCTGGACACCCCAACTTGTTCAGCAGGTTGAGAAATGTTGTAAAGGTTTAGTGAAACAGGCCTGCCAGAACTGGCAACAATGGACAGACATGTCTAGACTCCCTCTGGAACCAGATTCAGCACGCTCACTGACAGAAAGCTTCAGGCATAGGTATGGCCAAGGCACGCCCTCTGGTTCTACAAGCCTCCATCTACTCGAGCTCAGCAGGTTAGTGTGCTGTTGGACCCCAGCTGCCTGTGAGCAGCATGCAGGCTATCACTGGGGCTACCATGCAGACATAAGGTGTATGAAAAAAGCATGGTTCACCATGCTGTGCCCCTGTTCTTGACATCATGCTTTCAGGGAAGCATCACTTGGGTATTTCCCACACTGTGAAAAGAAGCTCATGGACCAGGTTTCCTGTGATCACTGAAGATCTTCTAAGAGATGGACTAAGATGGACATTCTGGTCACTTTCTATAGGAGCCTAGTGGTTGCATTTGCCCAAGCAATCCTCAGCTCCTTTTGAAAAGTCATGATACATTGTATGTTAGATTTTAGTCTGCAAAAGATCATGATGCGATTGCAATATCAGCAATTCAAGGGGAAAATTGGAATTAGTCTTTTTGGGGTAGGCAGGGCTTCTTGGAAAGGCTGGGTATCACTAAGCTACTATACAGTAACTTAGCTTGTAGGACCAAGAAATGGTATCCATCAATTCTCTTTTTTCTTTTTTTCTTTTTCCAGGACCAGTATGAACTGTCTAATGGAAGAGGCAACGAAGATGGAGAAAATCAAATTCCAGCACATTGTCACTATCTATGGCATCTGCAACAGTCCTTTGGGGATAGTGATGGAATACTTGGCAAGAGGATCCTTGGAGAAAATTCTTCCCACTCACAAAATGTCATGGCAGCTCAAATTCCGGGTTATCCATGAAATGGGCTTGGCTATGAATTTCCTACATAGCATGACACCTCCTTTGCTGCACTTAGATCTAAAACCAGGGAACATTCTCCTAGATGGGAATATGCATGTCAAGGTATGAGCTCAGTGCTATGTGTGTAAAGACAGCTTATTTCACAAATAAGATAAAGGTTATTTTTGCCAAGTAAGTCCAGAATCCTTCCTAAGTTAGGTCCTTCAGGAACACTCAATGAAAGATTGACCAGTGTGGCTTATAAAAAGCAGCTGGTAAAGAAATTACATGGTATTCTCAAGAGTATGCAAGTATCTGTGCCAGAACTGGGAACTTAAGGCTTCAATTTAGGAGGAAATGCTGATCTCCTGGACTAAGCGAAAAGCACTGACTACAATTTTACCAGGGTTTTATGAAGCTTCAACTGCTAGTCATCTCCTCATATCCCTGATCATGAAGGATGAGGGTATCTCACAGCTAAAATAAGGAAGGGTGAGATTGTGAGCATTATGAGGGTTCTCTGATATTTATTTTTTTCTGCTTATAGATCTCAGACTTTGGGCTATCAAAATGGATGGAGCAATCTAGCCGAATGCAATATATTGAAAGCTCTGCTTTGAGAGGCACTTTGAGCTACATCCCCCCCGAAATGTTTCTCCAGAACAGCAAGCCTCCGGGAATCAAATATGATGTGTACAGGTAAGGGCTGCCTTTCTGTTCAGCAGTCACACAAGGTTGCCACCTACCTCGTATGCAGAGCAAGAAGGACTGGCATACTGCCTCATTTTATTTATATTCTGATGCTCTGCCTTGCATAATGTCCTTGGTGGGGAACATAACAGGAGCAATATGTGCCACTCCAACCTCAGTGGCGGGGAGTGAGATTATCTGTGGATAATCATCTCTCTTAGCAGATGCACCTCTGTGCAGCACTGATCCCATGTGAGCTGCAGACTGCATTGCCTTAGGTTCTACCCTGTTAGCTTGCTGGAAGTTATTATAGAAAGATTAGTGTACAGAACAGAGTGTCTGCTCTTTCACAGCAGTTGCTGCTTACATTTCTTTTGATTTTCAAACAACTGTAATATTGCTTGTCTGCTTCGGTATTCAGCTTCATTTTGGTCAGTAGCAGGTGGAGAAAAGATTTTAACTTTATTTTTTTCCATTTGGCGAAAGTGCTTTGCAGCTCACTTACACCAGCTACATATATATTTTCTGGAAGTCAGTCAGCTCCTTAGTCACCACACTGCAAGACGTGAAGCAAATGAGGATTTGCATGGCTGCATGAACTTGCAGTAGTCAAGGGCTCTAAAACCCAATGTGAATAAAGTGGAAAAAAAGGCAATGAGAGTCTGGCTTTCACAAGAAATGCTCTAAATCCCTTGTTCGCTACACCAACCCTTTCACTGAGGCATCAGAAATATACATGATGATTCATAAGATCTTGTCCTTTTGGTGTGGGGGATGGAAGCCTTCCATCCTGAAGAACTTCTTTCCTAATTTTCCCATTTCTCAAGGAGATGAAAGCAGTAAGTGAATTTTATGTTCATGTAAATGTGGGAATGATTGCTTATGATCTCTCATTGCCTGCAGCTTTGGAATTGTCATTTGGGAGGTACTTATGCAGAAGAAACCTTATGCAGGTAAACATGAATGCTTCTTATATGCTCTGCACTTAGTAAATGTTTATTACACAGAGAAAAAGATGAACACATATTGCTTTTTTTTCAGGAGCCAACATGATGGCCATTATAGTCAAGGTTGCTGCAGGAAAGAGGCCCTGCCTTGAACCCATCAGCGATGACTGGCCAGGGGAATGCCAGCAGATGGTTGACTTAATGAAGAGGTGTTGGGATCAAGACCCTAAGCAAAGGCCAAGCTTTACAGGTGTAGTAGCTGATTATGATACGGATTAGCCAAGGGTCAGTTGCATAGATTAATGAGTGGGCAATAAGCTTGTGTACAACTCCTGGCCAGTGACATTGCCTGTTGCCTTCAAAATGCTTGGTGCCCATTTGCTGTCAGCACATCCTCTTTCTTTCCTCCCCATGTGGAGGATACACAGAAGACTTCCACAACCTTGTGTGCTGACTGGGTTCTGAACATCTGGGTAGTTTGCACAGTTAACAGTCTTTTTGCTCTGGTAGATATCCCTGTAGAAACAGACATGCTGCTGTCACTGATACAAAGCCTTGTAGTAGATCCAGAGAATGAGCGTCTTGTTAGGAAGATGTCCCACAAGCCCGCTATCTCCAGGAACCAGCAGGTGAGTAAGGCTTCCCAGGACTACTTGGGAAATTCCACTGAGTCCTTTCCCTGTTCTTATCAGTTCTTGAGAATGTATTTCGTCTCTCATCACTGCTTGTATCAGACAATAAAGACACCACAGCAACCTTTGTGCAATGTGTACAGATGCAGATGGTACATCTGTAATTCATTCAGGGGGATAGGAAACTTGCCAATAAATTTTGCAAGATGGCCAGTGTTCTAAGTGATACTCTGAGAGGAAGACCTTCCTTTCTAACTGCTCAGATGAAATGGGTTTATAATGTAGGCCTCGGTCATTAAAAAAAGTTCAAGCAGACACAGAATCACAAATGTTCTGCTGATGGCACTGACAATTTTCCAGCTCCATGGAACTGAGGATGCTCCAGTTTCAACAGCATCCCTAGAAGAAAAAAAAAAAGTTTTAAATTCTTGTGTTTCTCTGACTAAGAAATAAATTGGATTTCAAGATAGTCACAATTCTAGCCCAGCAACTGTAGTGTAATTGTGCCTAGAAGACAGCTTCATACAGGGAAAAGTAGCAGTTGAGAACTGTTGCTATTTTGAGGTTTTGTCTCATTGCGCAGTCATCAAGAAACAAAATGCCAGAGTATAAAGGATTGAGGAGGTAGGGTTGTTTGGGTTCCCTATACAACAAAGAAAACTACCTGCTGGGATGCTGCCATGGGCACATGCTGCAATAAGGAAGTAGAATATATGTATTCCAGGAATAAATGAGTAAGAGGAGGAAATATCTCATTGATACCCTGAGATACTTTTCAGGCTCCCACATTCTTGTTAGTGTCATGATTTGCTTTGCTGAGTTTTGGATGCAGTAACAGGATTGGATAACAAAATATTCAGGTAATAATACAAAATTCTAGAGCAATAGCAAAGAAGAACTCTGTGAAACATTAAAGAATGTAAATAAGGAATTCTGTCTTGTGTCTTTTTCTTTTCCCCTTCCTGAAAATTAGAGTGACAAAGAAGAGTTCGCCTTCCCCCGAGACACCAGAAATGGTGGTAAGTAGGGGACTTTCTTTACCATTCAAAAAATAAAGAAGGGGAAGCCTAAAAAACCAGCTTTTTTCCTTGCTCTCCAGTGATAAGGATGTGGCTCAAGAAATTTTTCCATATGGGGTAACTTTTCTTTTTAAATTAAGTAAAAGTAACTATACAGAAAATAGCAGCACCAGTTTATGTGAGGGAGAGGCGAAATATCCCATTGCTTTCTAAGAGGCTGCATGCAGCCATCTTGCCCCATTTCATATTCCCTATCTCAAAAATGGCTTTTATTTCATTTCATACTATCATATGGTAGAATCATATGGTTAGAGTTGGAAGGGACCTTAAAGATCATCGAGTTCCAAGCCCCCTGCCATGTGTTCTCCCTCCCATCTTGTGTGCACCAGGCTATTTCACTTGGTCTTACTCTCTTTCTCCTGTCTTGTTTCCCCTGCCTTTAGAAAGTGATAATCAGGAGGTTCGTATCCCACCTTCTTACAGTCCAAATGACATCCTGTTTGAGGAAATCTGTAGAGTCCATGAAAATGGCCTCACATTGCTTCACCTCATGGTGATCCAGGGAAATGTGGAAAAAGTGAAGTTTCTCCTGAGCTGTAAAGCTGATGTGAACAGCCAGGTAGTCTGTGGCTACACCCCACTCATTATGGCTGTTCAGAAGAGGTTGCCAGAGATCTGCTCAGTTCTGATAGAGCATGATGCAGATATCAATATGCCTGATGATGATGGTTGGACACCTCTTCACTTTGCTGCTCAGAATGGGGATGACAGAATTGTACGCCTCTTGCTGGACCACCAAGCACAGGTAAATGCTCAAGAGCATGATGGGTGGACCCCTTTGCACTTGGCATCACAAAACAACTTTGAGAATGTGGCCCGAGTACTGCTATCTCGCCAAGCTGACTCCAACACCCAGGAGGTTGATGGGAAAACTGCCCTCCATGTGGCAGCTTGCTTTGGACACGTCAGCTTGGTGAAACTGCTGGCCAGTCAAGGAGCAGACCTGGAGAAAAAACAGAAGAACCACAGAACCCCACTCCATGTTGCTGTGGAGAGGGGGAAGTTCAGGGTAGTCCATTATTTGCTGAAGAATGGGACCTCCGTCAACACCCTGGATCAAAATCATTACAGTGCCCTGCACCTGGCTGTGGTGAGGGGGAAGTATCTAATCTGTGAGAAACTCATCAAATATGGAGCTAATGTGGAGCTAAGGACAGACAAAGGTTGGACTCCCCTGCACCTGGCTTCTTTCAAAGGCCACATTGAAATTATCCACCTGCTGAAAGATAGCCATGCCAAACTGAATGCCAAAGGAAGCATGGACTGGACGCCACTTCATTTGGCTACTCGCTACAGCGATGAGCCAGTAGTCTGTGAGCTACTGAGGTGTGGAGCAGATCCCAACATCGCTGAGAAGTCAGAATGGGCCCCCCTCCATTTTGCAGTCCAGCGGGGCTCCTTTTTGACTGTCATCAATCTGTTGGAGTGCAAGGCAGATGTCAACGTTAAGAACAAAATGGGTTGGACCCCCTTACACCTTGCTGTCCTCAAGGGCAATATGGCCATTATAAAGACCTTGATTAAGGCTGGTGCTCTGCTTGATGTGGAAGATGTCACTGGCTGTACAGCCCTCCAGTTGGCAATTAGACATCAGAGAGAAAACATTATTACACTGCTTCGAGGCAAGGATTCGTTGATAAATAAATCGGGGAATAGGACTCTGGTGAATGATGCTAAGATTTCAAGACCCAGATTTGTTCCGGGAAGGACAGATTTGTAGATTCATCAAGCCTGGCATTTACAATTTGACTTTTCCAATATCAGGTGCTATGCCTTAAACCAGCATATCCTGTCACCTAGTGATTACAGGAAAATAATTTTTTTTTTTTAAACAGAAGTTTCTAAGCATAAACACTAAAAGAGTAAAAGAAAATGGAGCTGCATAAGAAAGCTGACAAGCTATTTTCTAGTCTGAGCAAGCTTGTGGAACGTTTTGGAGATACTGCTTTAGGCAATGCTTTCCTGTTTTAATATTTACTGGGCAAGGATCAAATGGATAGATTATATGTACTCCCTTTTCATATCTGAATATGAATCTGTGCAAAGCAATCCATCCATACATGTCCTCCACAGAGTTTCTTGGTTTTATTCCATGTTTTCCTGTAGAGCAGATTGGTGTAAAATGGCCTTGCCACAGGTGGGAACTGAATCATGAGATTCTCACCTGCTGCTGGAAATAGACACTAAGCATATGGTACAGCAATGTGTCAGATTCTCTTGTATCTCATTTTTGTAACAAGAATAAAATAAAACAAAGAAGGAAGAAAAAAACAGTAGTAGAAAGTATGGAAATTGATGCAACACAGACAAAATAAATTCCAGAATAATTTCTCTCCGTCCCTTCAGGAAAAAAGGAGCCAAGAGCTTTTTTCCTAAGCATTCAAATTACTTATTTACTGTCTCCACACTGAGGCTGTCAGTAGAAAGATGGCCCTAAGGATAAGCCAAAAAGCGCCTGCCATTCTGAATCCTATTCCCTGCCATGAGGGCTACCAATAATCTCCAGTCTTAACTGCAAAATGTTGCTGTGAGAGTTTCATAGACTGAATTAAAGAGTTCCTGCTTAGAAAAGCAGTATCTAATTTGGGTGACCCTAATTTTTTTTATTTTTTTTTTTTTAAGAGCACTGAGCAGCTGGGAAAGTTTGCAGGAATTTACTCTGTGGAAACAGACACCTGGGGCTTATCACAGTCAGCTGAATGTATTATCTTAAAAGGCTCCTCTCTAAGAGCCTTCACATAGTCCTTGAGGAGATGGGCGTCTTCTGGAGAGCTATGATTAAGGTATAGAATTCAGTTTTCTAGATTCAGTCTTTTCTGCTAAAAATAAGCTTTTGTGGATGAGTAGAACAGGCTTTATGACAAATGCATCCTATTTTTATGTATGGTCCTATTTGTGGGTATTGTTTATAGAGGTGAAGAATCAGGGATATAGCTCAACAATAAGTCAGGTAGCAGCACAGATCACTCAGTATGCTGGCTTGAGAGCAAAGGAGACTTTCTAGCCCCAAAGAAGTTGTTGCTTAGCAGTTGAGATACAAGAGAGCTGGCTCTCTTCAGGTCAGGTTTAAGTTAAGTCTCTGCTGGGGAATAATTCTTGATTTCTGTCAGGAAGATGTTCTAGAGCCTGATTACTGTTCTGGAGAACATACGGTATACATGGATTTGATTCTTTTGTCACTGTAAGTAGTACTCTTGTGCAGCTTGTGACAATCCTACCATAATTTACTAAACACTTGCAAAACGTGCCTGGGATGATGACTTTCTTTCATTGTTTTAGCTGGAAAGGTGGCGCAATGTAAACAAATAATCCACAGCTCTGCAGGGGAGAAGATGCATCTTTCCTGATGGACATTATTAGCTGGGAGTCGTTATTTCAGCAAGTGTTGGTTTTAATCCTTTATAGATGGAGAAATAAAGAAGTCTGTTTGTGTAATGCACTTCAGGTCCCAGAAAGCAAGCCAAAGGAATAATGCAAACACATAATTTGCTTCCTAGCTTGAGAGAATGGTGGGCTCCAGATAAGTAGGCTTACTGGGTCTGACCAGAGAGCTGTAAAGTTCCAGTGGCTGTGCTTGGCCTGAAAAGAAACATGACTGTGCTGGAGACTGACTCCTCTAGCTGAACATCAGTAATTGTTCTTGTTTATTCTGATGGTATTTCAGTGTCATCTTTAGTGCTTCAGATATTCAGAAATGTTGTACTGGTTCTTTACCTTGTGTGAGTGAATGGCACATGAAAGGGAGCTCTGCCCAACAACTACAATTACTCTAGTGCAGGATGGTTCTGCCCAGTGGCTTCCTCTAGACTTTGTGTGTCTTATTGCCTGGTAAAAGCTGGCAGTTTTTTGATCAGCACAGAACAAAACATCAGATTAAAAATGCCCTGTGAGAGCTAAGCTATTTTGTGATGTGTGAGTCATAACTATATTTCATTGTGTAATGCAGCATGTTTTTCCTTAGATTAGCTTTAACCCACTGAAGTTCTCTGGACTACAATAAATAAAAGAACAGGAAGGATGATTGTAATGACAATGCCTGCTATTAAAAATCTCTTAGTCATTTCACTTCTCATACGGTTATTTTCCTTTTGACATTTGACCAGTGGAACATGTCATGAGTACACTATTATAAACTGGGTAGAGATGGGGGGCTGCCTGCATCCCCAAGGGCAGGCTGTGGGCTGCTTTGCTGTGGGAGACACTGGATCACTTGCAACTCTGGAGAATGGTAGATGTGAGAGCAAATTTCTTTCATGAACCACAAAGGCAGGAAATTTCCCAGTTTAGTTTCCCCTCCTATTCCAGGCTATAGAGGTCTTTGGGTTCCAGGCTTGCTTCCTGATTGAATGGGCTGTCCAGAACCCTGCCATGCACAGTAGGAATACAGTTACCATCTCTGCAATATGGCCTTGAAAATATCTGCCTGCAGATCTTGAAGGAAACCTTCCAAATTTTTTGTATGCCAAAAACCTTTTCTTCTGGCTGTGTACAAGAGACTAACTTTATTACATTATGCAGGAATATAGCTGATGTTGTTTTCAATTGAACCCTCTTCTGAGGGGAAATGGATGATGCTAGTTATGGAAAAAGTTGACAGGATTCATTAAGTGCAGCATGATAATGTCCAAATCTCAAGAAGATTAAAAAATCCAACTTCTACTGATTTCACTTTCATTTTTACATTAACTTAAGATATCAACACATAGTATCTTTGGACTCTATTTTTCATGACGCTTTGACGCCAAAGCAAAACTTTTAGATATTATTTAAAAATGGGCTATATTTAAATGGTTCATTTTTAGCATTTGCAGCTTCTGCTGTGCAGTTTATGAATTGAAATGCTGGTGAGGTTTTCTTTTGAAGGGAGCTTAAAAATGTACCTTTTTTCTGCAACAAAAAACAAGCTTGAGGGATTCAGAAGTTTCTCAAGAATGGAAATACGTTTGCCTGCCTTTCAGAGTCAGATTATGATGCAAGTTTTCAAAGGGATGGAGCAGGAAACGGGACATACAGAGTGGAATTAAAGGCTGCTATAATTGAGACAAAGGAATTGTGTAGCTTGCACCCACCGTACAATATGGAGTGAACTTTCAATCACCTGTGCTAATATCTCCTTAGTTCTCGTCCTTTCTTTTCCCAGTTGTATCTCCTTGGCGACACCTTGGAAGAGAGATTATTGCAAATATAAAGATTGCATACATGTAAACTGGATTATTTCACATGGCTCCAAGTTTACTTCTTGTTCATGGATGATGTTCACTTCTGTAAGAATTGGGCACTATGTACAGTGAGAGTATCTGCAGAATTGCCCTTCAGATGATGGGGGAGTGTCCCTTGTTTAATATGCTCCCTGATCTTTTTTTAGTTATAACAGTATTTCTCTGCCAAGAGCTGTTTATCTTTGAAGCCTAGCCCTGAAATCCAGAGCAGTCTCCCAGTGTTGGCTGCTAAATGTGCCCTGTCTTCAGTCCAGGGCATGGAGACAGGCAGTGTTTTGAAAGAGGCTATTCTGCTGCTAGTGCTTTTTCTTACTCATCAGCTGAAGTGGAAGAGAGGGAGGATAATGACATCTTTTGCATTAAGTCAGTGCCCAAGGAATTGAGAGAAGACAGATAATTGAAGACTAAATGCCAAGATCCCAAGTGCCTCTCAGAATGCTACCCTCCTCCAATGGCCCTTTCACACAAAGTGATGCCTGGGTGCGGATACCCAATTCTCATTAATCAGGGAAAGTCTGCAATTTAATGCACTAAACTAGTCACAAATGCTGAGCTCTGAAATGATACAGTTCTTGTTCTGTCTGTTCTCTGTGCTTTCTCTATGCCTTGATACAAGCTTTACAGTCAAGACGGTTTTATTACTTATTCAGATAGCAGGTCTGTGGCTAATATCATCTATTTCTGATGGTGCCACGGGAAAGTGAAAAAGACAATACCTTTGCATACATATTTTTGGTGTTATAATTACCATCTTGGAGTCTGTGGCATTCCGAAGGCAAGTTTCATTACATGTCGTTAACAATGGTGGAATTGGGAACCAATGTCTGGCTAACCCCCCACCCCCCCATACATCCTAGAATTTTTTCATAGTAACACTTGCAGTGGAATCCACACCTCAAATTTGGAGGCTCTCATGAGATACCCTAGCTTTGTTATTTAACAGGATTATTTTGAAGTGAGTACATTTTCAGTTTGCTCAACTGCAATTGGACAGCAGTGAGCTGTCTCCAAAGCTCTCCAGAGAGTTTTCAGGGTTGCACAGCGAGCATCCTTTCTCTTCAGTTCAGAACAACGGGGAGCCTGGGAGATTTGTGGCCCAGCCAGCCTCATGGCTATCGGGCATCTGCTGGGATGCCCACAGGACATGGCAGGTAGGAGAAACCACAAATCTGGGTTTCAGGGGCAGAGAGAGAAGGGAGAAACTGCTGAAAAAGTTGACATGTGAGGACTGTTTTCCCTCACCTTTTTGTTAAATATTAAGATGATCCTAAAGTCACTGTGCCACTCACAGTGGTTGCTGTGTGAGGTGGAAAGGGGGGGGGCAGTTTCTCTGTGGGAAGGCCCCATTAACACCAGTATCGTTGACCATAGCAATACCTGGGGCTCCAGTGGGAAGAGCCAAACTCAAACCCATGCAGCTGCTATTGCTGCCATGTGCTGTGCTGCAGAAGTGGCATTCCTCGTGCTTAGCCTCAAACAGAGGGGTGTTTGTAGCAAATTGGAGGCTTCGCCTCTAATTAAAATGTCATACGTCTCATAGCAAACAGCCTGGAAATCTCTTGCTGAGACCTAAGCTGTTTAGCTGCTGTTAAGCTGTCAAAAGTGTAACATTAAAGAAGTACAAGACACAGACAGACAGCTCTCCCTTGGTGTGACATTTATACACCAATATCACTTTGAAGATGCTTTTCATAACAGTGATGCTTGAAATTCTACAAGATGATGGATGTGACTGGCAGCAGGAATACTTGTCTCCCTATACTAGTAATGTCTTACAAAAAAACCCCAGAAAATCCAGCAGCCCAGAAAAAAACCCTAAAACCTCAGCAGTAATTGAAGTCAGGCTGGGGAAGGGTTTTGTGGTTTGGGTTTTGTTTGTTTGTTTGCTTTTCCTTTTTCTAAGTGTGTGCTCTCAAGGGATCAAATTTGTGACTGGAACCGCTGGAGTTCAGTTTACGCCTTTTAGCCTCCAGGCAACAGGTGGGGGCAGGGGCAGGAGGAAGTGAGGCTTGAAGGACTGACTTCTGCCTGCTATACACAGTCTATGTTTCCCAGCTGATCTGCGTTGATCACAACTGTGGCTTTTATTGAGTTGTAGAGACATGAGAATTAAAAGCAGCATGGTTCACTTCCCTGTGCCTTATCCATATGTATGCACTTCTTTGCTGCTCTCTGTGTATTCCTACATATGGTGGCATTTGTGAAAGATGAGGGGAGTAATAGAAAAGCAGTTGGGGAATGTTCTAACGTGATATAGAAACCGAAGGATTCTTTTTTTTTCTTTCTCTTTTTCTTTTTTCCTTTTTAAGTATCAGTATGGCGTTTACATATTTGACCATGACATCAGCTAGTGTCACGTGTCCTTGTCTTGTTTCCCCCTCTTGGGAACCAAAGTTGAAAGGTCTGTGATACTAGAATCCCACATAAATGTTAAGCAGCACCAGGCATTAAGGGTTTAGTTATTCGGTAAAGAAGGTTTGTTTTTTCTTTCTGATGTTTATGTCCAGCTCTGAAAATCCTGTAGCTGAAATATAGCAAGCAGGTTGTATGGGTCTTCAGAAACCTGGACTCAGTTGTGAATGCTAAGCTTTTGCAAAACTGCTGTCTTTACTGTATCAGTGACTCCACCAGCTGCTTATCAGACAGGAACAAAGGCAGATGTTCTCAACTGTCACTTTGTTAAAATGGAAAACTAGGAGGAGGGGAGTGTGGATTTGTTTTTTACACAAGACAGCCTAGACCCTGTTTTAAGGACCTCTGCATGGTAACATAAACGGTGATTATAATAATATACATCTTTAGACATAATTTGTGTTACTTGGGTCACTGGTAATATAGTGATATGATAAATTTGATCCAATAGTGTCAACTAACTGAAATAAACAGGATGTTAGAAACAGGGAATTAGCCTACAATAAAGAGAAAACCGAGACAAAAAGTGTCCCACTCAAGTTATGTTCTAATGGAACATCGATAACACAGCATGTGCTGCTTGGTGACCAGTCCCAAGTAAAACAAAGAGGACACTCACAAGAGTCCTCCATGGAATAATATATTGCATGAGGGACATCACAGAAAGAAAAAGCTGTCACAAGGAAGCGGTGTTCAGCTGTGCTCTAAGCTAGGGGAGAGCCTTAAATGCCACTTTCACAATAAAGAGTAGGAGACTCTTCTGGATTCGTTTCTGCTCTGCGGATTGCTGCATTTGAAGTTTTGGTCTGAGATCTGCTTACATTTACCTGATTTGCACTGAGATAATCTGCTCTTGCAATGTTCCACAAAATGGCAGCTGTGGGCATTGTCCACAGGAGGAGAGGACTGTCTGGAAGGCACACGTCAGACATGGACCTTTTCTGTACGACTCTTTCTCTTAACTTTAGCTGTACTGATTCAGCTGGGGTAAGCAAACATTTCCACTGTTTAACGTCATTTGAAATATTTACACAGAAAAAAGAAATCCGATTGCCACATAATTCAGCAGCTCGTTTCTGTCATCACTCTGACGGAAAAACAAAACTCAGCTCGTATGTCATAGAATGTTTTCTAGAAGAGCTTAATTAAAATTATAATGAAAACACTAGGGGATTAAGAAGAAAGAGGGGAAATACATTCCTCTTGCAGAGCATTACAGAAGCAATTTGCAGAGAAAATTACCTGTTTGCTGCTCAGTTTCTATAGGAATTAAATGAGTCTTTACAAACTCTGGAAAACTACGTTCCAGCCTCTGCTTTGTGACTGTGCAACTTGCAGCTTGTTATTTCTAAAATTAATTATAGGTCTCCATTCCCCCCTTTTTCCCTTGTTCAAATGCATTTTAGTCTTTTGTCCCTGCTGATAAATACACTGATGATAATATCATGTTCTTAACCAAGAACTGCCAATGCTGACAGATGAGGCAGCACATGTCAGCAGTGTCTTTTGAAGGGAGCAGTAACAGGACATAAATCTAAACGGCTTGTTTCTTGAGCACACTGTTTAGACTCCTCAAAAGACCCAAAATGTTGACCCTCAGGCCTCATGAAAATCATGTCTTTCAGGTATCAGTGTAGTGTTTCTCACTTCGCCTTGGTCAGGAAGGCATGTGTAAGTGCTTTTCCAGCACAAGATGTTTCTTCTCTCATTAGTCTTAGTAATGTCTCTTTGCTGAGCCTTGTGTGGACTGAAGTTACTGCCTGTAGTCTTGACTACAAGGGATAGCTCTCAGTATTGCCCATGGTGCCCGAGCTCAGGATGAAAGGCAGCCGTGCACACTGAATGTCCTTGCTTGCCCCTGTTTGGGGCATTTGTACAGCAGTAGATTCTCAGCATTCTAAGTCTACCTTTGAGTAATGTTAAAATGTTTCATATTAATGTCCTTGTTGCATGTCTAATTTTCTTACTATTCTGTCTTCTAAGTAGATGAGACTTTCCTGTTATCTGGAAAAAAAGGTAATTTCTGTGATATGGTTGGGAAGGTCACTGATCTACTAATATTTCTAAAAAGCACCAAGATCTATAGGTGGACAGCAGAAAGGAAGGGCCAGGTTTTATTTTACATCAGCCCTGTGTAGGCCATACTTACCCTGGCTCTCTTTGGACCTGTGGTACTGGATCAGAAGAGGTTTCTCTTCTCAATCTGAAAATCACCATTGCTGAACAGTGCTGTGAGGCAATGCTAGGTGGGTCTGGGAGGGGTTCATAATGATTCCAAGGGTGCAACTGAGACACTCAGGTTCTCACAAGCACACATCTTTCAAAGATGTCAAGTGGCAGGGCTCCCCACGATGTCATCATTTTTCATAACCTCGCATTTCATGTCAGGGAGTTCTGTAGAGTGTTGCCATTGTGCTCTGTGCCTCCTGATGGGATGACTCAGTAGTGCTACCCTGAACATCTGTGTCATGTAGGAGTTCTAGCCAGCATGAACCACAGGGATCGTTTCAAATCAATTGCTCTTCAAAATCTTCTCTTTCTGTGTTGCTCAAATCCTTCTGGAAAGGAAACCTCTTACAGTGTAAAGGAGCAATGTTTAGCTTGCACTAGTTCTGTGCATGGTATAAAAAGGTGTTATACCTGAGGTTTCTGCTGTTTGTCTTTAAACTGAAAACTGAATTAAAGCTAGACAAACTGAATCTCTGTCATCTGGCTATTGCAGAGTTATAGATGCACATGTGTAATGTGTAAATAGTAATTCATCACTAATTTGATTTCACAGTGGCTTTCATTTACTCAGCATTATGCATGGCATAAGATGATGGACAATCAGTTCTAGAGATGACTGCGTTCTCAGGCAATTTCAGATGCCTTTAGTCCGTGAAACTCTTGCTGCTGACATGGAGAGAGGGACACTGTAAAGATAGTTCTATGTTGATCTGGTTAAGAGACTGAATCACTACAACTTTTACTAGCTTTTTAAAAAAATATGCAACCAGTATGTGTTTTTTACATTGCTTTACTCCTGCATTGGGTTGAAGGCATCACTGATCTGATTCCCGTGAGCTCTCCCTGAAGCCACCCCATGCTCTCGTAATTCACTGACATGTAATTTGGGCATATGAACCAACTGTCTGTGTTCAATTTCCACTGCTTCTGGCCAAGACATACATGGGGAAATGGCCAGGATACAACTTTTAACACATACAGTTCTCAACAAGCAACACACAAATAAATTCAGTAAAGAGTAAATATATCAACAGAACCAAGAAATAGTCTTACTGCATCTCACGTTCTTACCAGAGGGGTGAATGCTAGAGCTTCTAATGATTTCTTAAGTGCTGTCTGCTTTTTTAGTGCTGTATCTGACTATAAACAATTTTTCACTTGAGAAATTTTCAGCTTAACTAACAGAAAGTGAGAAGGGGGGATTTGTCATGCATAGCGTGGAGCAATAAAATTTCTGATGAAAAATTTGGTCACAGGAGAGATGCTTTTGTCATGATCAAAATGCTTTGTGGACATTTCAGTAAAAAGTTTAGGTCTTCCATGGGCAGCCCTTTACAGTAAAATGTTTTGAAATGAAATCTTTCAGTTTGCATTTATGTTTTGCATTGATCAAACATAACATATTTGTTTCAACACTATTGGATTCACTATAATGCTCAATGTAAGTTGAAGTGCTCTGGTGATTTTCTGAACTGAAACTAAAACAAAAATCACAACTGGAAATTCTTGTGGCTTGCCAGAACTGGCCCCTGAGGTCTTTTTGACACAAGTGCCATAGGGCAGTATGAATCTTGTGGGAGAGCAGGACTGGTCACAAGGCTTGTTCTGAGGAAAAAAGGAATAAAGCCAGAGCAACATCTGTGCTCTTTCTACAGTAAAACCACTGCATCTGTCAATAAACCCAACCAGCGAGCAATGAGAGGTCATCACCTAATCTGGTTACTGTTATCTCTTAGTAGGATGCATAGTAAGAGGATGCGGCTGCCACCTGGTTTGGCAGAAACAAGGGCAAGGATGACAGCAGAGAAGACTGATGAGAAAACTGGAGTTTATGGCTGGAGTAGCTGGGAGTATTAAACTGAGAGAAAGAGATTGCTTCTCTTGACCTGAATCCAAAAGGCTGATGCAATTGCAGCAGTGCTTCCATGTGGAGTACTGCAGATCTTCCCCTTCATTCAGCAAAAGCTTGCAAATGCTTTCTCTCCTGTCTTGGGTTGCAGCCTTTCTTGGCTGAGCAAATCCTAGTTGTTTGTTATACCAAATTCTGTCCTAAAACACACTTGCTGAAGCGCAAGAAAAGGAATGAAAAGGTAGGGGGGAAACCAACAGAACCCTAAAGAAATAAGCAGAAATATCACAACACGTCTGAATTCATAATAGAATTTTGGAGAAAGAGGTTTAATGTTCCTCAGCTTGGACATGTGTTTTGTTCTGCCTTCAGAACAAAATGTATGAAATAATGGAAGAAGCAGACTTAGACATCCCATACAAACCTTCTCCTATGGACTCAATCCATAATAATTCTCTCCTCTTTAAAGTACTGCTAGCCCACCAGGTTAGCTGACTCAAACCTGGAAGAAATCAAGGATGATGTCTTTATTAAAAGTGAATAGCTCTCTTCCTGACGCAGATTGGTGGTACCAAGAGCAGTGTTTTGAATACCAGCTAGAAGGAACCCTGAGGATGGTATCCTGCCCTCCACATAAAGCCATCCCCCAAACACTTTTCTCTAACTTGTCCTTAAAAACTAGCAGTTACAGAGATTGCTTCTAAAGGCAATTCATTTCACTGCACAATTCTAACAGTTTAAAAAAAAAAAGTGACCTAAAGTTCATATATCTGTAAAGTTCCTACACCTTCCTTGCTGTAGTTTACTTAAGATGTAAACAATTAAGCCTAAAAATAAGTCAGTCCCAACTAGAAGTATACAAAACATTCTCATTTTTATGTTACCAAGCCCTGAATCATGGGCCAAACTCTCTTGCATAGGTGATTTACAAAGAAAATCAAATCCTATGAGACTAGAATTAATCACATACTGATGTAAAGAGGCAGTTGCTCATTGTATCCATGTTGAAAAGCTGTGTTCTGTTTGGTTAGCAGGAAAGACTGCTGATGCTTTTGTGAGTCACTAAGTACTGCTCTGCTTTTGTGAGGGCATGATGCAGTAGCTTTTCTTTGTGAGAGTCTCAGATATACCCAGTGGAGTTGGAATTGATGGACATAGGTATCCAGACTGGGTTTTTGCGCCTGGAACCTGCAAATGTGCAACCATTTAATGTATTAACCTGGTTTAATGCTTGCTTAAGCTAATCGATTTCTGCAAGGGATCAGTGTGACAAGCTTAAATCTGATTTAATTGCAGCTCCCTTCTGTCTAATGCCACTTATTAAGGGGGACAAGTGTGAACTCCTGGAATAAATATTCTCAAGCTTTTTTGCTCTCTAGAATAGGAATACCTCTGTATGATATACTGCATTACATGAGTATAATTCAGTTAACAGGCAATTTGTGAACCACATAACTAAAATGCAGCTACAATGAAGTACTACTTACTTAATGAGTAAGTGCTTCCTTTCTGTTTAAAAAAATAATCTGATTTGAAGAGCAGAAAATCAAGAAGATAAAAGACCAAAATCGTCTAGTGGACAGTAGGCTAACCCCTGCAGAATATGGCTTAGGATGGAGAGTTATCTGTGCTTCTGAATCCAAAACAAAAAAAAAAAACCAAAACAACAACCAACAAAATAAACCCCAACAAAATAAAACTACACAAAAACCCAAATAGTCTTAGTAGATAGAAAATATCACAGTAAAGACTCCATCTCCAACTGGAGCTGTTATAGAGAGGAATATTGGGCCAGGGTCAATAATAAAGAGGTACTGTAATTAGCTGCAATAAAAGGGAAAATGACCCTTATTTCACCACTGTTAATTCTGTGGTATGGTGTCCTTGCTTTAGAAAAAGAGAAACATTATGGATACTGATAGAATCCAGCTTTGACAGAACGTTATGTTTGGGGCATATCTGGACTCATTCCATGGCACTTTTCCTGCTTATCAGCACAATCTTATTTCTTAGTAAGGCAGAGGAGTGTTCTTATGATCACAAAGATTTTATTGCCATTTTTTTGACAAAGGTTTATCCAAGCAGGAAAAATAAATCCTTATAAGGAGTTCAGGGAGTTAATTTGTCTTTTTGGAAAATACTCCAGTATTTCAAAAGGTTTAGCTGAGACTGACCTGTCTTTATTTTGAAGAAAAAATTTGTTGTCTAACACACAGCATGATTTCTCCCAGGAAAGCTGAGTAGGTCTATTTGCTGATTGGTACGTTGCTCCTTTTGACTGAACACAGTTGTGTTCTGTTTTACAGCTTGTCCCTAGAGACTCCAGTGAATGCAGGAAAATGCCATAGGATGTGAACCCATGGAGACATTTTTAAAAAGTAACAGCATGAAAAACAACAACCACCATCAAATAAGCAAATAGGCAAAAACAGAGAAAAAGTGGAACTCATCCAAAATCTGGTGAGGCTCTTGTAAAAGAGGTGCTTTAAGATTTCTTTCATGTTAACAAGATGTTCAGAACCCTTCACATTGCTGAAGGACTGGGTTAAAATGGCATTTCACAAGCCTAATTGGATAAGCATATCTATACAGCAGCAACAGAAGAAACCCACTCTAGCCTTTGCATCTGAGCAGAGGAGCTTTTATTAATTTAGAAGTGAATGGCTGTGCATGCTAGCAGAAGTTGACATTCCCTCCCCAGCTTAGTATAGCTCTATTTGGCCCTTTTATCTAGCACAATCAGTTTGCCAAATCAAGGTTGCATGTGACCTCTTGCTGCCCTTGACATCTTGACATTCTGCTGCGTACGCTGGCTGTTCAGTGTCGCATGCACCACATTTGCCTTGAGAAGAGCTCTACGGTGCTTACTACTTCATCTCCTGGTTAGGGCCCAGCCAGGACAGTGCAGAAGAACGGACACAGTACATTAGCAGAGCCCTTTGCTTCTGCCCAGATTCCAGACGTACGGTGGCATTCAAGTAGAAAATATACATCATCTGTGGTTCAGTGGGATCAACCAAGCATCCCTTCTACAGAAAGACCACAGCCTTGCTGTTCAACAGCAATGGAAATGTGAAACGTGAATCTGAGCACCAATTTGAAGTGAGGTTTGATCCAGAGAAGGCCATTACTTGAGGGAAGAAGGAATGGGATGAGGAAGAGAATGGGAGTATCTGGGACGTGTTGGGTGACATGCAGAAAGCATGGAGCATGCAGGGGGTTTAGGCAAGTGGATTGGATGAGGTTACAGGCAATTTCAGACTATTTGCGTAGGAGGCTGTGTCTGCACTTTTCTGCATGCTGTGAAGAGGCGAATGCATTCTCCTATCTAAGAGAGAAGTCATATGTGCTTTGTGTTCACTAATTATCAGTCATGTCTAAAATTTATCCCTGTATTGGCCAGCTGTCACCCAGGTGAGGTTCAGTTGTGCATTCCTTCTGCCTTTCTTTTCTCAGTGTGTGCCAACCCTTCCTATAAGTGTTCAGGCTGTGCTCTGGGGTCTCCTGATGGGATCCTCTAGGCTACCTATCTCAGGGTAGGACTGCACCTTCTCCACTGGTAGGGGGGAAATTCTTCATGTCTTCATTTAGGACTCACAGCACCCTTTCTTTTCCTCAGTGATTTTTTTTCTCTTTCGTTACTGCACCTGCCAGCCAGAGAGCAGAAGTTTCTGTCTGCAGACAGAGGTCTAGAGTGCAGATAGACCAGGGCTCTGATGGGCTCCGTCACTGCAACATTGTTTTTCCAGGCAGCTGGAATGGCAGCTCCTTGGAAGGTGAAAATTTTCCTGTCAGAGTTTACTTGAAGGTTTTCTGCTTTGAGGAATTGATCAAAAAAAGGAAGAATTTCCCTGAAACACTGCTCACCGTACTGTGATGCTGACTCCATTATTCTGGGTGCTGTACAAAGGTAGGGCTGTCTCCCTTCTGGGCGATGGCTTGGCCTGTGTTTTAGACAAGTGAATATGTCAAATCCGCTTATTATGCCCAAAACATGAGCATGGATTTCAAATTCTTGAGCAACATGTAATTAGGGTGAAAAGACAGCCAGAGGCCAGTTCTTATTGCAAAAATATCTTTTCTGCTTATGAATTAACCTGTCCAGCTTGCTTGTGCACATACACATGTGCATACAGTCAGCTCTTCCTCTTGTGAGCAGTAAATACACTTCCTGGGCTCTCACCTCTAGCACAAGGACGTGCTGGGATGAACCCTCTGTGAATGGAGGTGCCCTACCCCACTGCTGGCGCTGATTTGGTGGAAGTGCAGTAATTGTCACTGCAGGGTGACAGCTTTACTCCAAGGTATTTGGCTCTAAATATCTGTTTCCAAGCACCTTGCTTTATTCAGGCAGCCTTTCCTTGTCAGACTGTCTGGGTGAAGAAGAGCATCTAATCTTAAAATTAGTCTACTTCATGTAAACTTCCCTTTGCTTTTTTTTTAAATAAGAAGAAAGTAGAATTTACTAGCATTTTCCATTTCACTGGTATGTCTGAATCACATTCCAGTTCCTAGTATTTCACTCTCTGTAATCTTCTTGAGTGATTCTGGTTTCATCTTTGAAATAATTTACTGAGCTTGTTTATCAAAAAGGCAATCAGACATGTTTCTTACAAGATGCCCTGAGAACTGCCACACAGACCTGAGTACTTCCTTTGATAGGTGGGCTCAGACACACTGGCATATCTCTGTGGCTAAACAGGTTCCCATGTATTAACTGAACCACAGTAAATAATTCTTTGCATAATCTTAACTCCTAGCAAGTGCAGGGCAGGCATGTTAATGTAAACAGAATGAAGGAATGTAACCTAGAGCCTTTTATTGCACATCTGCCACCAGCTGAGAATACGCACAAACTCAATTACCATAGCAGAGTAAATTGCCAAACCAGAATAATTCAGTCATAAATCTACATCCCTTGGTTAATTTGGTGTGACTTTTGCATCTAGACTCCAGCCTTCATTATATATTGCAGAAGCTGATTCTCTGTTTTTCCGTGCTTGTACTGTCATTTATAGCACAACAGAGTGCAAAGTGGGTGTATAGTGCTACAAAGGAATAAACATTTTTCCTGATGTCTCTGCTTTTAGTCCACCTACTCATTATCTTTAGATTCTGATTCCCATTTCCAAACTCACCAGTTTTGTTTTGGGTCAAACCCTTTCATTCTGTATCATTATCTGTACTATTCCCTGCTGGTGAACTCAGCCCACGGCCCATAGGGAGGTAGAAGCAGTGGTTCAGCTCTTTAATATCAACTCCATTTGTTATTGAATCATCTCATGCAATGGATGTAATCCAGGCCAGATATGGGCATATAAGTGTGTTTTTAACCTACTTGCCAGAGCACATGGCACTGTATTTATGTCAGCTTCAGACCAGGCATTGGGAGTCCCCTGAGCAAAGCCATTCTCATGCCATTGCATTGCAAGTCTTTTTAAAGGTTTCTCAGCAACTGCTTTGCAATCTTGCTGTTTTTTCCCAGCAAGCCAGAAGAATTATGCCTGATAAAAGTCACTTTTATTTTTGACTAAAGCTGTCCCAAAGGGAGGCGGTATTCCAAAAGAGATGTACAGGCATATTTGTTTCGCCTAGCACTGATTGCCCATTTCTTCACACATACAAGCTCTCAACTCATTCCATCATATTATCCAGCTCCTGGGTTTTTCTCTGTAGCCTTGTACATTTTCCAGCTTATGGTTTAACAGAGCTCTTTGAGTTCATGCTCATGAGACCTGCACAGAGACTTTCTTTGTTGCTGTTAGCTCCTGTGTTGCTGTTAATACTTGGAGACAAGATTAGATTTCTTGCTAATGTTAAATTTGGGTTTTCTTTCTTTTCCCCATGGTCTGAAAAGAAAATCAGCCTCATGGCTGTATTATTTAATAAATATTAACAATCGTTATTATGAAATGTTTAATGCAATTACAAAGCCTGAAGTTATGACCCTGTCTTCTCCCAAGTGAGGTTTGTAGCCCTTTACATCTGGTCTGCATGCAACTGAAAGGGGTTTGTGTAGTGGTTAAACCACAGATGAATACAGATAGGAAGCTGAGATCTCCATGAGGACACTTGTCTTCTGGTGTTTTGGTTTTTTTTCTCCGCATGTGGTAGTCACTATTAAAAGCCCACACAAAACCAGAGGCTGATAGTTCTACTGATGCTGAAATCTGCTCTGTTTATGAGCAGAAAGAAACAGTGCAGCATTTCACATTGAACAGGACATCTGTGTGTGCCAGGTTGGTGAAGATGCTGTCTGCTGCTGAGGAATCGAGACTATGCCTTGATTAATTCTGCTGCTGCTGTCCGTGTTACATGCAGTATGGCCCACGGGATGAAGGATCTGGGCACTGCCTGCATCCTTTGGCTATACTGAGGTACAGCCTTATGTGGTTCCCTGTCCTCTGCTTGCTCAGAGCCAGGGGCTGTTTATTTTGAAATGCAGTGAGACTCGCTGTGGTCAGGAATCTGTCGTACCTCAAGATGTTCCCTGTCCCACCTCTCTCTGCCGAAAATGCTCTCAGTGAAGAGCGAGAAGCCGAAGCGAGGAAGATGGTGTTGAAATAAGTGTATGTGAAGTGATGGAGGGTAAGTGGCAGGTGGCTTGTGGTGCAGGCATAAGGCCAGCTGGGGCAGGAAACCAGCACATTGCTAAAGAGTCACAGTTTCACAGCTACCTCTCGACACTGACTTCTGGGTTAGGCAGGACACATGAAGATCCCTGCCCACCTGGCCTTCTCGCAGTTAGAGATGATGAATCTCTTGCATTTGAGACAGGGCAGTGGGCCTGAGAGACTGATTTACCTCATGTATCCTCTATTGAGGAGACTATCCAGTGAAGTGATAGCAGCTGAATTCCACAATCACCTTGTAGAGCCTATTTTAATCAGCTTCCTGTGTATTTGTGGCTTCCATTTTGCTTAACTTTTATAAAATGTACTGCTAGTATACAAAATGTCATATCCCTGTTAATGTTACAGACCTACCCCAGCAGTGTGTTAATGTCTCTGTAGTGGCTTGGTTAAAAGCAGGAATGATGGCTTCTAATGTAGAGCAAGCACTAAACCTCTGTGCCATTTGCTTGCTTCTCTTCAGTAACTCTGGTATAAAATCCTGCAGCTGAGGTTTAAGTGATGTAATCTTTACAGTCTCAATGGATATGGATACAGTTGATTGCATGCAGCAGGGAAGCAACGCTAAGCTTGGTTAAATGTGCTCACTTGTTTTCATTATCCCACTTTTTTTCATGGGCCCAGCATGTCGGCTTGGGAATGCAGAATGATTTTCCTCATTTAAAGGCCCTGGGTTTTGCTTTGCTTCTTAAATGCAATTTCTAGTCCCTTTAAATGTATTTTGAAGTCTCTTAATTATTCATTATACCTTAATTATGTTTAGTCCACTATCATCACTCTTTCTTTGGTGAAGAAAGGTTTTGTTTATGAGTCAAAAGCTGTCTATGAAGCAGACAGTCTGGTACCATCAGAAAGATGGGAGCTGGGGAGCAGTTTTAATTAATAATTTATTTTTTTTCTTTGATTAAAGAGAGTGAGTTAATTTAACAAGTGCAACTGGTTTTTTCTTTTTTTCCTTTTTTTTTTTTTGACATGCAGAAGAAAGCATATCCTTTAATCTGTCAGGCCTAACCTGAAACTACAGGACTAGCTCAAATGCCCTAGGAGATGGACATATCAGTACTGTTTGATTTCTTTTGAATGGTGTGAACAGCGCTTGCTTGCAGTGGTTGCTGGGTTTGTTTTATAGTCAGTCATTCTGAGCCACAGGCTCATACTAGCTGGCCTTTTATCCTGACAGGCTGAAGCTAGACACACTAAAACCAAACTGGTATGTGTCCTGTTGTTTCATCTTGGAATATCATTTATTCTGTTGTGTTAGGGTGGAGCACCTAATTTTTCCATCCAACTCATGGTGGCATTGAGTTGGGTCATACAGCAAAGAGAATTAAGCATCAGTTGAACTTCGTAGTTTTGGATATCCTGGTTACTGTCTAAGCTGAAGAATTCAGGACAGGGATTATCTTTCTGTTCTGTTTGTTTAAAATTTAGTAAACCAAGAGCTTTGGTTCACGCCAATGATCAAAAATGCCATTAAACTGAAATGTAAGTTTGTTAGTACTTGGAGACACATAGTTTTCTATCCTACCAGAAGGAAGGATTTTTTAATTGTTTTTTCTTTTTTCTCTTTCTTTTTTGCATAACAAAATTAATCTTGGAGAGAACTACCCAGAAACTCCAGTTGTGTGGCAGTCTAAGCTGAGGTTTTACTGCTGTGCTGACTAAGCCTGGCTGAGGTTCACACATGCATCTGTTGGATTAATTCTTCCATAAATACCAAACATTTCAGCAGGTAGTTTGAGGAACAATGTAACAGTTAGTGCAACATTAATATAAATATTCTTAAATGAAATAATGACATTCTCCAGCACAAAAGCCAAGTGAAATGTGGAAGGGAAAAAACCTCCATGTCCTAGTTACTTAACCTTGGCATAGCTACTACATGGGGCTCAGCTGCAGGCTTCTATCAGCACTGCCAGCCCCATGCAGGATCTTCACGAAAACCTTTTATGCAAGACCAAGTGATAGAGGTGGAGAGCTGAAATACTTCCACCAATGAGCATTTTTACATTAGGTATGCTTAGCCAAGTGAAGTCCATAATCGCTTTTCTGTGGCATTAACTTCTGCATCAAATACAGCATTACAATATTGTCCTTATCATACAAATTGTCTGCAGTACCATAGTGGTCTGAACAGCTTCTATTTATTTTCTCCATGCAGAGAGAGTGCGAGTTTGAAGATTCCAAAAACTGTTTGGTTTTGCCAATCAGACTCATACAGATTGGTGCTTATGTTTGACTCATATGTATTTGTTTCCTTCAAGTGTTATAGCTCAGCTAAACAAACGGTGTCCCAGTGAGAGCAGTGGCTTTCAATCCTTGTCTTGAACCTGCACTGCCATGGACCAGATGTAAATGAGCAGTGCCAAAAAGTAAATACAGGCAGCTGTTGTGATGCCAGAAGTACCAGCATGACTGCTCTTTGCTAGGTACTTATCTGTTTTTCATCCCTTCCTCCTCCAAATCCTCCCTAGTCTGCTTCTGTCTAGAAGAGAAGAGAGATGGAGAAATTTAAGAACCGTTTATTTTCTGTCTATGCCTTTCTGCACCCCTTCTTTCCCATGTCTGATTTTCCTAGCTTCAGTCTAGACAAAAGCTAAAATTCTTAAGGGTAGACTGGGACTAGGGAGAGAAGGAAAAAAAAAAGCATCTAATCTGAAAAGCAAGTCAGAAAAAAATATGAGATCTCGTCTGTTAGGTGTTTGTGCGATGTATATCATAACCGTAGGTCCCTGGAGACTGACACCTTACAGCTAAATACCACTTTCGCTGCTTCTGGGAAAAAGAACAAAATAAGCATATAACATCAGGGTAGCTTATGCAATTCTCTATTTAATTACAGTGCTGCATGAAGACATTTGTTGGTGTCACATGTACTTGCGATGGCTATTATACATTCTTGACCCTTGAGGGAGTCATGTTTTCACTGGAGTTTTTCACCACAGAGTTCGTGGCGTGGTTTTTTTTTTTTTGTTTTCCTTTTTATTTCAGCAGGATTTAATAAGCTGGTTAGACCTACTGTAATTAGTTTACTCTTCAATCAGGAAGATAAACAGTATCATGACTGTAGTGGGAGCAAGCAGGCAAGCGCCAAATACAGTGCAGGCAGAATTCACTAGCTTCTTAATTAAAACCTGTTCAGAGGGTGCAGAGAGCCACACGGGCTTCGGTGAGCTGTGAATCACAGGGAAGAAAACTCAATAAGCGGAACTAAAGCTTCAATTACAAATAATGAATCACAAAATAGGGACTATAGCAAGGGTCTGAAGGTCTTCCTCGGGCATGAAGAAACAAAATCTTCTTAGTAATGTGTTTTAAAAAACCTATCAGTACCCTTACCATCAGCAGCATGTCCCGCCATCTGAAGTCCTTGCGAAAGTATTTTTTCCGGAGTGGAAGTAACAGTGGGGACTGTATTTGCTAGACTCGGATCTGTGATGCAACTGACTCTCATAATTTCAGAAGTTTCCACAAACACGTTCCATCACAACTATGGGCTGGATGTCATTCTGCCAGGTGCTGTATGAACAGATTGAAAAGACTGTCCTTTCTCTTGCTATTAGTTTGTTCTTTGTAAAGCCAGAGGTGAACATATATTTTGGTCCTCTCAAAAAGAGTTATGAAGGCTTGATTCATGGGTGGAAAGTGACTTACTTTGTTGTCTGTAAGAGTAGATGTTTTATGAAACAAATTTTTCAGAAGTTTTCAAAGGTTTTGCGAAACAAAATTTTTGAACAAACTACACAGTATTGAAGGTGATGATTTTGTCCTGCGTTAACACTGAACACAAAATAAAATCATGGCACAAAGTTAAGACATTATTTTAAGGGCTCACACCAGGTTTTAGTACAGGGCAAATATCACCTATGGCAACTTCCAAATGCTTTAAAGCTGTTTTGTCTATATGCATATTATTTTCTATTTTAATTCAGCTCCCCATCTCCCCATTAGTTAATTCACTAAGTCAAATGGCACCTTTCTGCTTTGTGATTGTAAATATGTTAGAAAACTGAGCCGTAGCTTGTTACTCTTTTCCACCAAAAAACTCTACTGAGTTTACATTATTCTTTGAACCTTTTAAGTAATACCAGTCTGAGCTGCTTCCCATTACTGAGTGAACTTGCTTGGTTAAAATTGGGGGGAAAAAAAGAACAGATAACGTGTGCCTGAGATCTCTTGCGTTAGTGTTTCAAATTTTCTGATTAAAAAGGATTGGAAAGTTTCCTGTGCTTCTGTAAGCAGTGGGCTTTTTTTCCCTTGCTATAATCCTATTATCACACAAAGTACAAAGGTTTCCTAGCTATGCATTACAATGCTAAGACAGAGAAGGGACTGGCCCCATATTACATGTTCATAACGTCTTGCTCTGTCAGCATCACGTAACACCCGCTTCATGTACATCAAGAAAACGTCGCCCTGGTAAGCATGTACTCTCCTATGCACTTAGTACATAGGGCCTGTTTCTGCTGAGGGTATACACTAAAAATCTTCCCCAAGATGGGACACGTTTAGACACCTGTAGGATCACTCTTAACTTAAATTTACAACTATGAACAGACCTTGAAGAGCCATGTTCAAATGTTATACAAGTCTATGGATTAAATACTAATAACACTGGCTATCGGCCTCTTCAAGTAATACAAAGTTTAGAATGGAAACCTTTGGCTCAAGATGGAACTCCTGTTTCAGTTTCAGAAAACAGCTGAGAGAATGTTATAGCTGCTTGGCATAATCTCTTCTTGATACACAGCTGGAACACATTCTACCAGCACAGTCCATCCCACAGGAAAATGCTTTGTTAGCAATATGGGAAAACCAGAGAATAAAAGAAAGCCCCTTTGGCAGAGGTCTTTATCTATTCTGAAGCAGAAACTATGCGAATATTCCACGCAGTGCATAGAGAGAAAAGGGATTATATTGCTTTCCGGATTGAGTTTTAACAGCTTTAGAAAACAGCAGGTAACTAGAACTTCAGAGCCTGCCTCTGCTTATGGCTGTTGTAATCATCTAGTCCTCTAGATCCCACATTAATTTCTAGCCAGTCCTATTTCCATGTCATTGTATTCATCTTGCTATATTTTCTTTACAGAGGTATTACAAAATATATTTTAAACTGAGGACAACTAGGAAGTACAGTGTGGATCTGTCAATGCCAGAGCCACCTTGGTGAAATTATGCTGTTATGGGTTTTCAATTGTTTTAATCCATGAAAGAGATATCAGAGGGTAAGGGATGCTGGAAACTTCCAGACTTTCCCAGAGTCCAACTTGGACACGGGAGCAGGTCCAGCTAGGGACTCTGGGAGTTTTATCTCATTTACTGTTAATTTAAATTAGGCACAATGTTATTCTGCACTCTCTCTATTGAGAGTCATAGGCAAATTATATCTGAGGTGGTCCTTGGCTTTATTGTACCCTGAAGTTAGGTGAGAAGACCTGGACCTAACTTAGCTGACTTGTTCAAGTTCACATCTGAGATGGATGTGGCTGTAGATGCCTCACCTGGCATACTCTTCATGTTTCTACATTTGTCACATTAAGACTCCTCACATAGTTATATAACTTCTTGTAGGAGACTGGAGATGAAATGCTGGTGGACAGAAGTTGCTGCTGGGTTGGCTGATGATAGATGATAGTTGGTGTCCTGTTTGATCTGAATGTATACCATGCAATACAAGGTATCACTTCTTTAGTTTCTCTCCTGGTTTTTGGCTTGGGCTTCCATTCAATTCATCCTGTTTATTCATATTTACAAGGATGTCCCACATGATGCTTATGATCCCTTTCTTCCTTCTGCCTGTTGCTCGTAGGCCCATGTTGCAGCAGGGATTGGATCTGTAGGTGGCAGAACCTTCTTAGCCCACTGGGCACCTCTTAAAGTTTTTTCTCATGGATTCAGCAGTTTAATACTGGGTAAGTCAGCTCGAGGTGAAGGCAAAGCTATTGCATGGAGTTTCCGCAAGCTCTTTCTGGCTCCTATTGCAAAGCGGAAAAGATGGTCTTGTCTTTGGTGAGAATTGTATCAATGATATAACACGCAAGCTGGTAGCGGCAGTGACCTACCACTACCTTTGCATGGCTCTGTGACTGTCTGTGTTTAATGCACTCAAGGTTAGATGGCCACAGGCAAGAATCAAGTGAGCATGTCTTGATTTTGCTTCCTCTTCTAACACAGTGTGAGGGTAGCTCTGAAAAGTGCCTTTGGGATTGATGTCCCAGAGTCCAAAGGTCACCTCAAGGGATGAGAGAACCTCCCACGTGAAGGTCCTCTTTGCATTCCCATCAAGAGGCTCATGGGCATGGCACTGGTGTAACACTGTAGGCCTCATGCCCAATACGAGAGCTTGAGACCTCCCCATGGCTGCCCCTTTGTGTGCGTGAAGGGCATTGGTTTCTTGTTTCTCATTCTTAAAAATGTGGCTGCTGCTTTTACTTTTAGCAGTGGAGGATCTTCATGAAAGCCTTGCGAAATTCAATGTTGAAGGTGGTGTAAATAATTGGGTTGACAGCACTGTTGACATATCCAAGCCATGTAAAGGCGCTGTACAATGCTGGGGGGATGTTGCAATCGCAGTGCATGTTCAAGATGTGAGTGATGAAGAATGGGAGCCAGCAGATGATGAAAACACCTGGGGGAAAAGGAAAAGACAGATTTTGATTGCTGAAAGTGGGACAAATTTTGAGACTATAAGAACAGTAAGGATGTTCTGGTATAAAAGAAAAATGCTTCCCTGAGAAATAATCCTTCTGTTTGTCTGTTAGGTCTCATAGGCTATATTCTGAGTATCCAGGACTAAAGAACTTCTTTGCTGATGTAATCAGGCCAGTTGCATTGAAAAAATCTAACCTTCAGAGATGCCAGTTTCTTGCTGAGCTATGCTGCCTTTTGTGTTCTAGAAAGCCCATGAGCTCTCTTGCCCTCACCTAGCTGTCTTTTGTCAGTCCAGACACCCCACAGATGGACAGCTTTCTGAGCCCTTTGTACAGCACTGTGAACTGTTCTGGCTGGGAAGGAGGTAGCCTTCCTATTGGCAGCTTCTTGCCTATGTATCCTCTAAGGTATCCAGTGAAAGTTTTTCTGTGGAGGCCTGCAAAAATAGTCTACACTGGACCTTCAGACTGGCTACCCTCATCCTGGGTAGCTATTGGATTTCTGCAGAAACACAAAAGGAAGCCAATACGTGCTCTCACCAAGTACAATGGCTAGCATCTGAGTGGCCTTCTTTTCCTTCTGTTGTGCTAGTTTCCTCCTGATCACAGTCTTGAGAAGGGCCCTTGTCTTGCCATTGGGCATAGACTGGATCTCAAAGACTTTGGCTGTGTAAGGTGTTTCTTTGGCATGTCCATTCTTCTCTACTTTCCCAGGGTTGTCAAAAGCCTGCAGAGTTGAGTTGGTGCCCTGATTAGAAGCAACTGGCACAACCAACTGATGGCTACTTGGTGCTGCTGGTTTGACGGCCATTTTCTCAGGGGGACTGGTACTGGACACCATCTCCATTTCCATATCTTCTATGTGACTCTCCGCCTCCTGGACAAGAATCAAATGTCCACAACACAAAGAGAGATAAATATACACAGAGAAGCAATGAACATTCCTTACAGAGTGAAGCTGGATGATGTTGAAGAGCAACCAATCCTACTTCTCCCTCTCTACATTTATGGTATATGCTTGGAGATTGGCTTGTAAATTGTTTACAGATAAGACTACTTTTGGGTAGATGGGATTGACAGAACTACAGTGAATGACTCTCCCTTATTGCACAAAAACTAAGGAATGGGAGGGACACTGTCTCTGCTCCCCGTAGGTTTTATTCAGTTTTCAGAAGATAAATACATAAAACCGAAATCAACAAGCAAAACCCAACAAAACCAATGCAGCCCAAGACTTAAAATAAATAAAAGAGAGAAGATAATCAAAGACACAAAATGTTAAAATGTCATGGCTTTTATAGCTGATCTTTAGGTGAACTTAGTTTGGCTTTTTGAGCTCTATGATCTTAACCCCCCCACTTCACTCTAAGGAATGTGAAGAATATTTAAACTTTGAGATTGAATAGTAACCTTTGTTCTTAGTTTATTTTTCTCCCACCCTACATACATCCATTTTGTGCCCTGAGAGGAGAAAAGGGGAAAGCTAAATGCTCTGAAAAGCTACCATTTCTCTGTAACACTCACCACTTTGCGCTTATTAACTTGGAAGCTCCCATTGGACTTCACAATAACTGTGCAGAGCTTGACGTCTTCTGGATGAGTGCATTTGTCCTAAGGGGCAAGCACCAGCTCAGAGGTTACACAAGCAGATATTACTTGGGAAGGGAAGCTGGTAAGGGAGGCACGTGGAAATACAAACACAGGGCATGAAGCAGAAATTAATCAGTGTGACTATGACGCTAAGAATGATAGAAAACTACTCTGAAGAAGCAGTGACAGAGACAAGTATTCCTTATGTTTGTCATCAAGGAAAAGAATCAGCAAAGATCTGCTAATGATTCTGCCTATCCCTGTCTTGTTGCCTCCTTGCTTGACATGATATTGGCCTCAGAGGCAACACAGTTTGGAGGCACTGCCTCTGGGACAATACACACCTCCTGCTTGTTTTGCATGTGCTGCGAGAGTAGCATTTTGACAAGCAGTCTCACACTTCACACACTCAGCTGGACTCCACTTACACACATATCTCGTGCTTTGAGAGGCTGTTTTCACTGCAGAGGCATCATTACCAGCAATATAGTTTGCACCCCAGCCACGCAAACAATGTCCATTTAACTTCTTTGTCACAACAGCAGGACTGACTCAGAAAATTGTATTGCCTGTAGTCAGGCTACTAACACAAACTTAGAATCAAAGGAAACACAGTCTGGTTAATGAAGCAGCTCCTAATGCAGATCTGCTGACGAAACATCCCCTGAGACCCAGGGAGGCCTGCAAAGCACCAGACAAATGACCTGATAATCCAGTGTGCAACTGGGACTCCAAATGAAACAGGACACAGCATTCACTTTTGTGATCCAGTATTTCACCTGGTCCAGCCAGTGCCATTTGGGGAATGAAGCAGAGCTGGAAACGGAAAGGACAGAGACTGCAGAGAGCAAGGCAGAGGTCTGGTTACCTTCAGCGGGGCTTGCGTGTCCGAGTCCAGGCCATGGCTGCTGCGCTTGGTGTTGACACGCTTCCTGCGCTTCTGCAGCACTATGTAAATCTGCACATACACCAGCAGGGTGACAATGAAAGGAACGTAGAAGGAGACGATGGAGGAATACACGACAAAGGCAGGATTGGCAATGATGCACTCATTCTCATCTGGAAGACAAAAAGTTTCAGGCTTGTTGTCACTGCTGCTAGGAGCAAGGACTGGCTTTCCCCCTCTTCTCTCCCTCTTTCAGAAGGCACAGAGACAGCCAGAGAGTGAGGGATTTGGGTTCTAGGGGGTACCACCATGTCAACTGGAAGTGGTCCCAGAACAGCAAATTCCCCTTGGGTCACAGGGAGTCATATATGACCCAAAGTCCCTGTCTATTGCTTGTCTGACAACTAGAAGCCTGCCAGTCCCACGCTGTATACAATCCAGTCTTCCTATGGAACTGATGGTTGAACACCCAGTTGTTTTTTTGCCTGCTTCACTGAAGATATTTGCCCCATGGCTTTCTTTTTCATGTGTTTTAATACAAGAGGGATATTGATTTTGTAGTGGACAAATGTTAATATAACATTGAGAAGTGTTGTGTAAACTACAGAGCCTCAGTTCTGATGTGTCTAAAACATTGGTCTGGAACAGCAAGAGATTAAATGGATTCAGAAGAAGCTGACAGAAATAGTTTGGGATGACAAAGGAGAGGACACATGAAACAGGGATGATACATCCTTATACACCTAAAACCTGATCCCCTTTTATTCCTGACTTGTAACAGAAGACCTTCTGGGGACTCAGTAAAGCCAGGACAATGCCAATAGCCGGCTGCAGGTGGCATCACCACTCACCTGTGTTATTGAGGCCAAAGAGGATTGGGCAGGAGATGGCAAATGAAAGCACCCAGACCACAGCGATCATGACGGTGACCCTGCGCTTCGAGCTGTAGCGGGTATTGTACAGCATTGGCATTGCTACTGCTGTGTACCTGCAGTGTGAAGAAACAAACACAGGTTACTGTTGTCCTGCTAGTGCAGACAAACTTTGGGGGAAATGACATCTAGTTGCTGGGTCTGAAAGCCTGGTCCCACGAGAGAATATAGGACAAGTCAGGCTTCACGAATCTTCAGGATCTTTGCATTCCTGGTTTTGGAAGGTGTGAGACTGAGGTCAGCTTAGCATAGCATTTTTCTTCCACATTCTCTGAGCTACTGCCTTCCCACTGAAGTCTGCTTCATTTGCGTGTGTAGAAACAGAAGGAACCGAACTAACGGGGACATAACGGGGACAGTTCCATTTACATTCTTAAGACTAGTGTTTCTGTGTCTGTTTCTGATGGAATCCCTGCTCAGACCTCATTTAGGTCCTCTAAATCACTCTTCAAAAGATGGCAACACCACTGGCTCTCAGCATTTTCCAATCTCTGAGTCACAGGTAAATTAGACCATATAAAGACAGCCATGACATGCTACTGTGGACTTGATACAGCTTGCTGCCACAGAGCCTTCACCTGTCAATGCTGATGGCACAAAGGTTAAGGATACTGGCTGTACACATCATAACATCAAGGGTTACAAAGATATCACAGTGGATCCGACTAAACCTCCACTCACCAACCACCTGCAAAGAAAGAAAAAAAGGTCAGTAAAAGAATTCACTGCAAATTCACTGGTATTGAAAGGGTCTAAAGGGAGAATTTTGCACAAAACCACAGATGCTTGCTGGTAGCTGTAGTTGTGCTTATTCAAGAGGGATCAGAATTTTGTCCACAGAAGTTCCAGCTGGAATGGGGTCACATATAATCAGTCACATGCTGTGTCAAGCAGGATTGTTTGCCACTGAGTGCCTTCAAGGACTTTGTCCTGTCTACTCTAAAGGTCTCAAATGATGACACAGCCACAAAGAAAGTACTCTGCTTCATCCAAACCATTCCTTAGAGCATTCTCCTGAGGTGTGATTTTGTCCTTCCTATTCCATCTGGTTACTCTGTATTAAGCTAGGCAGCCCAAACAGCAAGCACGAACCTGAGCTCATATTCCAGGGACATAAGGGAGTGCAAGGCTCCTCAGAGCAAACTATGCAGGAGCTTAAACAGGTCTCTGAAGCATTGCAAAGAAGTATTAGGAAGGAAATACATTATTTTTATATCCCAAGCACCTCTAATTGTACTTACAGCATATTATTGGACACTTTTTTGCAATTATACCTAGCAAAAACCAGCAATAGAGAAGCAGGATTTTCCTTAATTTCTTAGCGTAAAAAATCAGCGTAGAAATTCCTTCCTCTTTTTGTGAACGAAATTTATTTAATCTAGAGTGAAAATTCTTTGATCCGCTACATGTTGTGATAAAGACAAAGAACTAATGATAATCCTTCCAGTTACCAGTGGCCTTTTTGTCCTTGCTTATCTTGCTATTGAAACTGAACTTTGCCAATTAAGTTTAATAGCAATTATTAGGATTGCTGTATTTGACATGTGATGAAAAAAAATATATTTCCCTCTAATAAAAATAGAGTCCTACTGCATTTGAAAATAGAATGAATAAGATATCTATTCTTCAGTTATTTCTGCTCTGATATACATAACCATAGGCAGCATAAAGAAAAAAGAATGACTGCATTGAAGCCTGAGTGACAGATGAATACTCAGTGATTAAAAATCACTTAAGAGACAGTAACATCAGTAACTTTGAGAATTTGCCCCAAGGCAAAGGTTTCCAGCCAGATATAACCCTCTGCAAAATCAGTTTCCTGAACTCATACTTATGAATTTATGGAAGATGCTGTAAACTGTAGCTGTTCTTTCTCTTAGTGCTTTCATTTACGTAGGAGAAACCTCAGAAGCTTGGAGGTAGAAGATTTGTTTGCAAGGAGGCTGTTTTTTTAAAGGGTTTCCTTTTGACATTCCATTTTGTTGGAGCTTGTGACACAAATCCTAAAAATGAAGGTACTTAAAGAGCAAAGGGTTCTGGGCAGTGTTAATTTCAGATTGCAGACGCAGAGAGGGATCACAGGGAGTGTGCCTAACCCATATCAGAGGCTCCTTCTCTGTCAGCAAGTGTTTGTTGTGGTTTTTGTTGCTTCAAGCTAGCAGTGTGTTTAGCAGAGTGTGGATAAGAGCAGAAAGGGCAAAAATAAATTAGGAAAAAAAAAAAATATTGCTGAGACGTAGAGGCCTGATCATCCTATTTGGCAGATGAAGGAAGCTGAGGTTCCTGACCAACTCCATGTACACAGGAGCCCAGAGAGGGGAAAGTATCTTACATGGTTTCTGCTTTTGTCTTTCATGTGAAAATAAGGAGTGTCTGAGAGTCTCTTATACCTGAGTTTAGGAGAGCAAGAGCTTCTTACAGCAAAAGCCTCCGCTTAACATGGGTTGTTGCAAAAGGGGAATATAATACAACAGACTGGTCCCAGAGACATTGACTACCATTGCAACCAGCCTGTGGTCTCATTAATAAGCTTTATCAGATGCGCAATGTTTTACATTTTTAAAGTGCCATGAGAATAATAATAAACTGGAGTGATAATTAGTATTGTTGTTTCTTGACAGCCTATGTCTCGTCAGTGGGCTTGTTTACTTTGTGTTAATACTTAATGGTATAATTGATTATGGTTTCTTCCCTGCTCTCTTCTTCGTTTTATCATTTTATCTTGTGAACAAGTGCCTGAAAATTAATTGTACACTTGATATAGTTTCAGTCTTACGCTATCTCACCACCATTCATTCTCTCTTGGTTGTGCTTGCCACCAGCATGCCAGCTCTCAGTTGAGTGAAGAACACAGGCACCCCAGTGAAGGGGCCCAAGGGAGAGGAGCTGTGTGTCTTCTCTTACTTCTTCCTCTAGAGATGCACTTCATTCTTTGAGGCTATTTACTATTGCAAAAGTCATTTGCCATCCAGTAAACAGGTGTCAGTCTTGGGAGTATTTGGCTCTCACAAGCCACAGTGCCACTCAAATATGACTCTGTGTGCAGAAGCATGCAGCTCTTTTGTACCAAAGCGACACGCTAACGTCAGCAATGTGAATAGTAGCTCACCTGCTGTTCTGTTTCTCTCACACACTGTGACACAAAAGCTCTGGATCTACATCCTACTTCTACAATTGCCTGCTCTCCTTACCACTGTCGTCCTTCAGATATAGGAATTTGATTACTCTTTGAGTGGATTGTAGTTTAGTCCTCTGAACAACAAGGCGTTTTCAAGTCAGCCTTTTTTTCTGTTTTCCCGTTGATTTCCCAGAAAAATCTGACCAACTGTAAGGGAATTAAAAACACTTTTGTTTGGTGAAATTCAGGAGGCCTTAAAATAGCTGATGTCCAGGCTACTAAACCTTCTCTCTCTCTCTCCCCATTCACCAGAAACATTCACTATGGAAAAAGAAAACTGGGTCACCTACCTCCAGATAGACCACCCAAGGCATGACCAAGGTTGCTACCAAGAGATCTGCCACTGCCAAACTCACAATCAGGTAATTAGTGGTAGTCTGAAGGGCCTTTTCCCTGGACACAGCCATACACACCAGCACATTGCCAAAAACGATGACAAAGATGAGGAGGGTGAGCAGCATGGCATAGTAGTTATACTGAGGCTTCTGCTCTGCATCAGACTCGTTGAGTGGCTTGCTCCAGTTCCTGTCACTGATGTCACCGTTGTACCAAGAGAGGTTTAGGGGATCCATGGAAGTAAAAGTGACAGGTTCCAGCTCCACCCTGACACAAAGATGTTGAAAAGAGAGTCAAAGGCCAACATGTAAAATAAAAATAAACCAGTTACACATGTGCTACCTCACTCTTGGGATTCTCTGAAGCCTGTTCCCCCTATCCTGAGTTCCCATGTGCAAATGGTTGACTGACTGGAAATGCCATGAAGACCTAGATGGGAGGCTAAGATGATGATCCGATACTTAGGCAGGGATTCAAAAAATAAATTTCTATTTCCAGTTCATCCCCCAGATTTCTGTAGCCAGAGATACTAGTGACTCTGTGTTACAGCAGATTCAGGCAGAGTGCCTGGGACTTTTGTGTCCACTCCCCTGACAGTCCCTAACCACTAACTGCTCCATGTTAGGGGTACAGGTACACAGTTCAGGGCAGTTGTGCCATGACCTACTTTGTTTACTTTCCATGTGCTTTATGGGGCTTTGGGCAGTGTTCTTTTTTTTTTATTATAATTCTTTTTTTTTTCCTTTTCTTTTCTTTCTTTTTTTTTTTTTTTTCCTCCAGCAGTGACATATATTAAAAACAAAACAAAACACACAACTATGAACCAAATGTGATGATAATTAAACTTGGCAGTAGCAGTTCTGATGTCAGGACTGGACAGTGCCTGCCTTCTGCCATTCCCTCAGGGAGGTGACAGTGCAAAGGGGTAAATGGTGAGGGCATGACTGGGTGCCATCCCAAAGCCCAGCCTCTGAAGCTCCTGGCGCTGGGAAGACAGGTCTCCTTGGAAATCCTTGGTTCCCAGAGGATATGGATCGGATCCCAGGCTTACAGGCATTTTTTATGGATGAGGAGGAAGGAGAATGAAAGTGAACTGACCAAAGATGAGGAAACAATATTCTAAAGAACTGTTGCTGTCTGGATGTGGAGGATTGTGAGTTATCAGCTGCAAATGCAGGCAGGAAAAAGCTACTCTCTGCCAAGAGAGGTGTATAAACAAAGCTAAAGTGTGGGATGTGGTACGTGAAGGGAAGGTCAATGGTTCAGCTCTGTGAACTAACACTTCAGATATCAGAACTCATATCTCTTAGGTGATATTTCTGTATGCTGCAGGCTAGTGAAGGTGCATGGATGTCCATGAGGTTCTATGGATTTTCACTGCATTTTAGAGTTGGAAGGGACCGTAGAGATCATCTAGTCCAATTTTATGCTAGCAGGTGATGAAAAGCAGTGATGCTGGGACTCTGCATACCCCTAGATTGCTGGGATCCAACTGCACATATGTCCACACTGTAAGAAGTTGGCTAGAAGTTAAGCTACATCATGCAGGCCTTGTCAGCCGATGTCTGTATCGGGGTCTTCGTCTGGTGTCACCATTTGAAAAACAAATTTTACATTTGTAATGAGACTGTAGTTTATTTGGCTACAGACTCTGGCATGCTGGAAAGACCTTTTTCCTGGCTGTGTGGTGAGGCTCTTTTGGCTCTCATTTAGGTGGGCTCACTGAAGAGGTCCCAGGGCAGGATTTGTGTAGTGGGTGCTTGTGATTGTCTTGGTCCTGCTGCTGTTTCCACACGCTTAGAAAAAGAAAGGATTGCCACATGATGCGTGTTTGCTGAAGCAGCAGGGGCTAAAATGTGAGTATTGCCTCAGTCTGGGAGTCATCCCTATCCTCTGCATAACTGATTTGGTAGTACAGGCAGAACTGGATGTGCTCAGAGCTGGCTGGCATGCACCTGAGTCTGCCTTTCAGAGATCCACAAAGGCCATGGGGAGAGGAGCACTGAGCTGATTTTCACTGTGTGAGCTAATAGGTTCCCTGAGCTCACCAGAACCGTGAATGCCACATGCTCCAAGGAGAAGCAAATGGAGCAGCCTGATCATAACGCTATGGCTCGGGCGTACAGCAGAGGCAGACAAATGCGAACTTCAAGTCATACCTGTGTCACTGAGGAAGGTGAAATGCAGCTCTGTCCTGTTTATTGAAACACAGCTTCTTTGTCAACTGGTCAATTAGTGTAGTGAGGCCAGTAACAGCAGAGTAGTCATACACAAACTGCCACCCACAGCTGCAGAGGGTCTCTGCAATGGCATAATCCACACTGCTGTGTACCTGAGCCCGAAGTAGTCTACATCAAGAAATCTACATCTACATGTCTGAGACCATCATGAAAGAATAAAGGCAAGGGCTGTTTAAAAGCAACTGGATATTTTGGATACTTTGGCTTTGGGGTTTCTGGTTTGAGAGATCTTGAAAGGACCTCATTCACTGATCAGCACTTCCCAAAATCAAGTATTCCGTGTTTCTCAAGTTCTATCTCCATAAAGACCACTGTGATTTGATCATCTGGCCATGTTCTCAGACATCCTAAACTGGGCCATTTAAGTTTCTTAATAAAAGACAAAGCTAATTCAATTTATTAAATCACGTAAGTGATCAAAATAGCAAAACATTTGCAAATTTCAAACTCACCTGGGAACACTGGTTTCTTTATGTTTCACTGAGCTTTTGTATGCTTTTCTCATTCAAAGAACAATTTGTATAATAATCCTTGGAAATTTGTTGCATATGGGTCCTTAATAGCTGATAATTCAAAAAGTGTCTGTCTGACAGTGCTATCAGCAGCACTTGATAGCTCTACAAATGTCTTCTTAGAAACTGTCAAAGTGTCAGAAATTAATTAAGTGTTAGCTTATGTGACTCAGAGTGAAGGGGAAAAATCAATGCTAAATGCAGCACCATTTTTTTCTTTTCTTCTGTTGCCCTTTGATAATGCAAAACTCTCTAGAGAAGTAAGAAACATGCACAAAATGCAGGATGGAAAAAAAAAAAGAAGGAATGTGGAAAAATATTTTAAAAGAATAAAAGGAGTTCAATGATTTGATATGTGCAGGATCAGCCCTTTGGTCCTATTCTGGCTCCTTCTGAGCTCTGATTGCAGTTCATGAAACAGAATTGTGCTTCATGGAGGGAAGGCCAGAGACTGGGGTGAGTGACGTATCCAGGAATTCCAGCCCTGCAACTCACTGGTGAAGTTGGAAGAACTTTATATGGCTAATCTCTCATGTCCACTTATTGGGCATTTACTTGATGGGGGTTAGGGAGGATATAGAAAGCCCCAGACTCTTTTCAGTGGTTGACAGTGAGAGTACGACTGGTAACAGGCACAAGTTGGAACACAGGAGGTTCCACTCA
>BJBW01011189.1:0-28150 GCA_004320125.1 Scolopax mira | reverse complement strand
CTTCCAACTCTAAAAATTCAGTGAAATTCAGTGAAAGTAAGTGAAAATTGTCTTCTGTTTCCTTCTGCAGTTTCCGCAAGATTATTTTTTTTTTCAGTTGACCTGCTTTTGCAGCAATAACTTTTGGCTTTCATGTAAGTAATCATAATAAGGAAAGTTAAAAGATTATGTTTGAACACTGTACAAATGAAAAGGTTTGGTGTTTCTGTTTTAAAAAAAAAAAAGGTTTTGATTTGGGAAAACGCAAAATATTTTGAACTTTTTTGGTTTTCATTAAATAGTGAAATTAAAACACAGTGTAATTTGTGATCATGCCATCAAAGGCTGTATATAGTACATATCTATATGGTACAAAACTACAACTACATGGACAACTCTGTTAATTCCTAACTTTTGAGAGTTTGAGTTTTCAGTACTAAAAATAATCTTAATTTCTCCAGACACAGAACTGGCATCATTTGGAAGCATTATAGTGGCCATTAGGGTGTCTTGTGAGTCTTTCAGTACTGCATTAAGGAGCACTTTATATTTTACTGTTGACAGTTTCTCAGTAAAGAAGTAAGAACCACGTTAGAAAGCTGACTATAAAAGAAAGTGCTTTTTACTGTGTTTTCCAGGCATCTGCATTTTCATAAGGAAGGCATAGAGAAGGGATCATAAATACAGAGAAAAGGTAGTACAAATAGCACCTTGCTGTGCTTTTTCTTTGTGGCATCTTGCTGTTTCACTGTCCCTGTACACGATGGCCAGAGGTAAAATAGAGTTTCAGTTTTAGCTGAGACTTTGGATGCAGATGTGGGTAGAGTCCTGAAATGGAACAAATTCCTTTGTGAATTAACTGCAGTAAAGCCACTTTAATTCCCATATACAGGCCACTCAGATTTTTAGTGTGGCTGAGTTAATCCAGATACAGATTTAGTAAAAGGTGAAGGGCAGGGCAGAGCAGCAAGGTTGCAGCCCTGTGTTTGATGCCAGCAGGGAAGCAATATGCCTGCATCTCACAGAGCAGTTCTGCTGCTCTGCCCTTCCCTTGGACCCACTGAACACCGGAGTCTCTGCTCATCCCCTTTACGTTAACTTGTTTGAGTGTCCCTGGTCAAGCATGGCCTGACTGGGAAGCGGTCTGCCATCCAGAGGAAAATAGCCCGTCTCAACAGGTCCCCATGCTTTACAGATGTCTTTCAGCAGCTGGAGGAAATCTGCTGTCTTTCCCCTCCTGGAAATGATGGGAAAAGGGAGCCAAGATAGAGGCTGTGAATGCAGAGCGAGAGAGATTTTCTCTCCTTTGTAGTTAACTCCCTGTTCTTTTCAGAGAGCAAACTGAAAAATATGTTTGTTTGCAACACCAGTATTTCTCCTTGGCTCCTCAAGATTGATCATCTAATTACACTTGTGGCAAACAAGCATGACACCTCCTTGGCAAGTGTGTAATGTTCACAACTGGCAGCAGCAAAACTGTTTGTCTTTCTGGCAAGATCTGAAACATGAAATGTGTATTAAGCAGCCATAGATGTACCAGACAGCTCACTGGGAAGCAGTGGGAGAAAGGCTCCAGCAGAAACTCATACATACAGTTTGCCTGCATTTGAATAGTATCCTGGGGGTTCCCTCTGCTCTGCTTAGTCCTGTGCTAGGTCAGAGATGCCCTGATTCAGTGCAAAAGCCTTTTTTGTTTCTCTCAGAAATAACAAAGGTGTGACACTCTTTTTGGTTTTTACTCTGCTTGGAAACACCCTTGGGGACAAAATATTCACAGACTTGATGCTGAGCTGGCGTCAGTGTCTAGCAGACACTCTGATGCATGTCATTGCAGCATCTGGTTTCTGCTTGGTAAAGATCTGTGTCTTTCAGAGCTAGTCTGGGCTGCTAATCTTGGGACTGCTGATTGCCAGAATCCCTCAGTGACTGAACTCTCTGTTGACCTAACAGGAAAACAATAATGAAAGCTACCAACAACAATATTGGGATGGCAGATTCACAGTTTCCACAGCAGACTCTGAAAAGTCTCTCCCTCCCTTTCCCAAGGTATTTCTTGTGTGCAATTCTTGCCAGGTTGCCTTTTTCCTTCTAATTACTTTTACTCAGATGTACCCATCAGGTTACTGAAAGTCTAGCCTGGACTGTGTGAGAGGTGTTCAGAGACAGATTTGCTCCAAAGGCTTTTCTGTTTCACAGAAATCAAAGTGAAATTTGCACAGTATGTTGCTTCCCTGAATGTTGTCATTTTCCTCTGAAACATTGGAACCAATGGGCCACAAGAAAGCTGTCAAACTGACATCCTTTCTGTCCTGAAGACACTTCTTGATGTTGTTTATTGGGCTCCAATCAAGGGAAATAACATATTCTTTGGGCATACGGAGGGGATGGAAGGGAAAGAGAAGAGGAAAGTGGGTTTGAAGAGTTTCCCTGTTCAGGAGCACTGTGCAAAAGGAAGCACGCTATTTTTTGCATGTAAACCCAGAATTTATAATCTGTGCTGTGAATTCCTGGTTGTGGTTCACTGGAGAGCAAGGAAGGTGTGTAACAGCTAGCAGTAAGAACCTCTTCCCATCCAGTTACACACAGAGGACAGTGTCTGCAGACATTGAGAAGGAGGAAAGTCCAGGAATTTGAAAAAGCTTGTAAATTCCTTCTTGACCTGAGAACCACAGTACCTATTGCCACTCCTGGAGCTGATGAAAAAGCCCGTCCACCTGCCTTGGCATCTGACACTCCAGGAGGATCAGATGATGCACTGAACAGAATGAGCGAGGCCTTAGTGGCTTTAAATAAACCTGACTCTCTCAGGCACTGAGTAGTAGATGCAAATGCAGCAGGAATTTGACAGTCATGATTGATGAGGTCCTGGCAGTAATTACATTTGGAGCAGATTTGAGCACTGACTGTATCTCTTCAGAAGGCGGTACTGGGCAAACATAACTTTTTACACTCCCTGTGTTCTCTTAGGGTTAAGTAAGTCTCTAGTAATAAGTAGTGTACACAAGCAGTGGGCTTAGCTACCTCTGCACCTAGAGGTACAGAAACTAGAGACACTGAGCAGGACAAGGCTGGGGTTTGGGGGGGGGGTGGAGGGGGCTGAATTCTAACCCCAGCACTGTGCAACCTTCATATTTATCCAATACAGCAGTTCTTCCCATCAGCTCCTGGCAAGAGCCTCTTTTAAAGCTTCCTTCTCTCCTGCCTTTCTACATGGCTCCCCATTCTTCAGATCCTTTGTTATTCAAAACACAAGTGTAAGGCATTTTAACCACAGTTATTGCCCACTTCTGATTCACAAACATTTCTACATTTCACTTGGTCTTGCGTAATATCTAGTTGGATCTTCATACTAGAAAGCGTGCCTGTGTCCCCCCAGAGTGTGTTGTAAAGCACCTAATCTAAGCACTTCCTCCTGTAAGTGCTCAGAAGTGCTATTAGCATGGGGTTTGGATATAATACACTTCTGCCACATAGGCCTTTGAGTCACCGACTTCAACCATTCTTTCTGATGCCACAATATTTTCTATTCACAGCGCTTTACTTCTCAATAATTGCATTGTTCAGAGATCTCTGCACTAATTCTGCAATGTGAATCACCACCTCCCTAACAGCAGCACAGGGAGAGAGGGTGAGGAGAAGCACAGCAGCCTGAGCTCCATTCGCTGCAGTGCAGAGAGTTTTCCTTCCTGGGGAATTGGTGCAGGATGATCTTATTGTAATAGCCTTGTAACTCAGGAACTGCAAGACTGACTCCAGGTTTTAATGCTGATGTTCTGAGGCTTTTGACCTCAAGAAATCACTTATTTCTCACTTCTCTGTATGTAGTATTAGTGCATTAATCATGCTTCTTTCCCTGTGATGCCACAAATTTTTGCTTGAGTTTGAAATTACATTATAGAGAGGAAAGGGAAGAGTTTTCCTTTTTCCCAGAGCAATTGTCCATTATCTCTGGGCACAGTGCTGATGGAGCAAAATGTTTCCTGGGACTGCTATGGTATAGGCAGAAAGGGCACAAAGGGAACAGAGTATGTTACTGCCTTCCCTATTGGAAACCAGTGCACACATTAGTCAACCATTTGGAAAAGGATGTTCTGAAGCTGAATTTCTCTGGGAATTGACTGTCTCCTTCTTTCCTGTCCTTTGGAAACCTCACCCGTAATTAGAGGCTTGAGAGGTTTTTGGCAAGTCCTAATGGAAGGGCAGAATTCAGTGATATCGTCCCTAGACGTGGAGAAATGCACACTTAACTTGCTTTAGCACGACTTTCTGCTAATAAAGAGCAGACTCCATTTTAAAAAGGCCCTCTCTTTATTCAAGACCTGCAGCTTGTCATAGGATTTTATCAGAAATTACTTGGAATTTTCTGATTTTAACATTTTCTCATTATAATATGTTAAAGAGTCAAAACTAATAACTTTTGCAAGGAAAAGTTATAGTGGCTTGGGTTGGTTGGTTTTTGTTTTTTTTTTATAAATAAGCTTTTCAGGATCTATCAGTATTTCAAACCTGTTAAAATGTCTCATATCGAAATAAGAAAAAAAATATACAGTAACTGCCTATTCTGAAATTTTAGTTAAATAATGGACTTTGCTTTGAATAGATCTAACTTGAAGAATTTTGATTAGCCAACTTTGGAATATATTTTGCAAATATTTCTAGAAAATTCAGAACCTTTTCCCCCTCAGATCAGGTTTCCAAGCCTTCTAGCATCCATTAGAGTCCATGGTCTCACTGCTAGCCCTCCTCAAAGGAGACTGGACACATGCACAGACAGTCCTCTCAATCCGAAGGGCAGTTTACATCACAATAGACCACTTTTTCTTCTAGAATGGAAGAAGGTATAAATAGCTTCCTCTAGCAATAATCTCCTTCCAGAAAACCGCATTGCTCCCACCTGTAATTCAGAGGAGAGATTTGACTCCTGCCTGGCAGGCTGCTGGAGCAGAGCCATTGATTCCTAGTGCTCTTTAAGAATATGGGGCAAATATGTACAGGGAAAGCTTTAATCTTTTGAGTATTTGGCATATTAAGCGTTTTGAAACCTAGAGCTATTCCAAACACAGCCCACTTGAACAGTTCTCAGCTTGGTGGAAAGGATGGGCAGACAAGGATTTTTTGTAAATAATTTCTGACTGTATGTGCTTTCGGTTTTGGACACCCAAACAGAAATATTACACAGATCTCAATTTTTGGTGTTTAAAGGTATATGATTTATTTCTTAAAAAAAAAAAAAAAAGACCCCTTCCAAAGTCTTATGTTGGGCTCATTTGAAAACAAATTATGGAAAAAATCAGCTCTTGCACTGCAGGATCTAATTAAATCTGTAACAGCTGCAGATAAGATTGTGAATTAATAGAGTAGGTATTGCATATCACTTCACGCCTGCATTCTCACATGAAGATGGTGGCTGTCAAAGACAGGACTTCTCACTAGAAAGACACTGGTTCTCATTAAATATTTCATTGGTATAGACCTAGCATCCTCTTCTGTAGAGAAGTCCATTTTTTTCTTAATTCTTTGATATGTATCCTAATGCCAAATCTCTTTGACTAGATCTCTGGCTAATGTAATAAATTCCCAGTCTTACGATACCAGTGATCTATCTTCCTTTAGAACTTGTTGTGTACTTGAGATCATACACCAATGTCTGCAAAGAACCCTTAATCAGTAGTAGAGCTAATTGTATTATTTTTGAGGAATTCTCTGCACTCCCCGTACCCAGTAGTTATATTACAGAGGCAGCTGAAATTTGAACAAAATGTTTACCTTAAAGTACTGTTTACAATGTGGCAAACGTTTAAGGATTTTTTTTTTAATTATTTGGTTTAACCGTTTAATGTTCTCTGTACATTTTGGTGGTTGGCATTTGGAGCATGTAACTTAATTTGATTGCAGAAATAGATTGTGTTCGTTCCTTACTTGAATAAACTTTTTTCTCCTCCAGTCAGGATTCCTGTATTTATGCAGCACCTAGCACAAAGATGTTTTAGCTCTGAGTCCTTCAGCCATACTTTATTAAAAGTAAATAATAATAATTCCAATTGAGGAGATCAAATATTTGCCTTCCGCTTATGTCATCTAACATTCATTTAACATCTGCTCTTTTCATTGCCACTCCCATCACTAAGCTTATTTGCAAAAATGTTTGCCACGTGAATTCCAGAGAAAGTAGAGTTCTTTTTCTTCCATTCCTTTCCCTTTCCTTCCCCCTCTTTGCCCCAAACCATATATGACTAATACTTGCCATGAAGTCACTTTTACTAGATTCTTTGTAGAAGATTTGATGAAGATGCACCAATCAGCACAACATTCATGTGATTCCTTCTTGCTTTAAGTGCCACTTCCCTGTATTTGAAGCTTCATGAAAACATTGGATGAATTACTGTCCTGTCCTTCTTGGTGAACAAGTACCAATATAGGCTACAATCAGCAGAGGGGAGGCTCAGAGGCTCAGTGCATGCCTCCTATGCAGATCACCCACTGCTCCTCAAATTTCAATTCCTAATGATCTTTAATCATTTAAGCCCTGACCCAAATCAGATCCACAGTTCAGTTTAAATCCGGACTTTCAACACCCACCTCTGTCATCTTTGCAAGCAAAATGTGAGTAAAGAACATCTCTAGTTCTGGACCTATCCTTTTACATCTCATCCTACAGAGTGGGCTTTCAGCCATAGGAGAATTGGGTTTGGGTTGGATGATCAGCTTCTGTAAATCAGTGTCTCTTATGCTGGCTATTGTGCTGGAAAGGACCCGGAGAGTCCTGTGGTTCCTGCTTGGCACCATGGTCATTCCATGACAAGTGTTTGTCTGAGCTTCTTGAATGTCTTCTAGATATGCAAAACAGTTCATCATCTTTTACACATGCAATATATATTTCCTCCCCAGTTTGTCTTTCCATTCTAATGCTGCTGCAACATTGCATCCTCTCTTTGTTCAATGTAGTCTCCCCATGGGAGCAAAAATTAACTATGCAACAGATCTTTTTTCCCTTTTAGTCATTCTAATATAAAAGAATTATTACTCCTAAGCATGGTTTCTTCCCAATGAGAGCTTTTTCATGATTTCAAATGGATTTGGCCCTCAGCTTGTGTAGCAGGAGGAGCATATGTATTTGGAACTCAAGTAGGCATGAGAGAGTGAGCCACATGCAATATTTCAAATAAATCTCACCTGAGAATGCCAGGAAATCAATTTAAAAAAAAAACAAAACCAAAAAACAGAATATAAATTTTAAAGAGAGTGACCTTGCACAGAATTATCTACTTGCCATTAGGACCCCTGATAAGACCCATTTCCTGGTGTCATTCACATTTCAGAGGCTGGGGAAAATCACAGGCACATCCTCCTGTGATGATGGTGCAGTGACTCCTTGCTCACACCCTCCTTTTCCCTGGTGTACCTGAGGACAGCCACTCCCTTATGAACACACAGCAGGGAGGCAGGCTAGAAAGGAGCCAGGCATCCTTTCCCCCCAGCCTTTTAGCTGAGCTAATGAAAGATGCAATGTGACAGGAAATGTCATATGTGGTCAGATAAACCTATATAATGTTGTTGCCCCTGCTTGACTCACCATCAAATCCCTCACTAGGATCACCAGAGTCAAGCACTCCCTTGTGCTCCTGCTACAGTGATCCAGCACTTTCCCCACCCCATGCTCATCTTGCTTCACAGCTATGCCCAGGTGTGCCTCTCATGGAGGCAGAGTGGAGGAAGAGAAGCTGGCCTTCATCCTGCCAGTGTTTGAGGACAAGGTTTTCAAACACGTCTAAAGAATTTGAGTGTGTGTTCTTACTTGCTTTTACTTGTTGAAGCTCCTCAACATTCTATACAGCCCATCAGGCTCTGGTTGCTTCTTTTGATACCCTTTACCAGCTAAGTGATTTCAATGGTTTTATTCTGATTTGCTAAAGAAAGATGCTCATTTAGTTACACTGGGGGGAGGGGGGGGAGTTTGTTTTCTATGCCTTCAGGGTACATTTTTCTCTGCCTGGCCTTTGGAATTGTTTGGTTGGTGTCAAACAAGCTTCCTAAGTGCAGAGGTGCCTTCGCTATGTATGAAGTTTTCCCATGTTTTGTGAAATATGGCAGTAGAAGGAGAAGATAGTCAGCCTGTGGTGTCTCTTCAGAGACCTCACACAATCTCTGTGGGAGATTCAACTCACAGGTAAGTTGGTGTTTTGCTTCCTCCATATGTGGTACAACTTCTTTTCCAGGTGAATGTGTGGCTGTTTTGCCTCATCCTGAGATAATATGCTAGAAAAGTGGCTTAAGATTTTATCTGTCCTGCTTGTTTTGACTAGGCAGGAGGCAGGAACTTCTCCCATAGGCTTTGATTAAAATTCAGGCAAGCTCATTAGCATTCTGAAGTTTAGCTGCAGCGTGTGTGTGGATCACACCCTAAGAATAGATTGGTCTCCCAGGTCTTCAGCCTGTTGCTAGAGTATCCCTTGCTCAGTTGATGGTTTGGGGCTGATTTTTCAGTGGGGGAGCAGGATTTACTAATCTGACAGCTGGTATGAGTCTTGAAAGGACATGTATTTTCCACCTGTACTCCACATGAGCTGTTGCTAACATCACTGACAAATCCCTAGCCAGGGGAAGAGGTTATTCAAAGCTTCAGTGCTCAAAAGATTGTTCAATTTCTTGAATGATTTGAGTCATTTTAGCTTCCAAATTGCAAAAAAGTCTGCTAGGTCAGAGGAGAGAGTTGTTGTCAGTGGGGGCAGATTACAGGACTTTTTACTATATTCTTTTGAGAGGCCAGCCAGACTCTCTGGTTATGTTTGGACTAGTAGCCTGTGTACATCCTTTCATGGCCTTTGCTGCATGAAGACCAATGGTTTTAAACACAGAAGGGACTACTGGAGGGTGCTGCAAATCTCAAGGCAAGGAACGAGTAAAGCAGTTCAGCTGTTTTTACACTGTCAGCAAAACTTTCAGCCTCCTGTGAGGCATTAATATAGAGAAGACTTTAGTATACAAAATACAGCCATTTTGCCCTGAACGTTTATAAGCTATATCTATAAAAGGAGCAATGGGAGAGGAAAAGAAAGGAAACGTTGCTGCTGTTGATGTTTCTGCTGCAGTAATACCCAGGTCCCCTGGGAAATGCTCCAGTTCCCCACCATGCAAACACCAGCAGTTTCCCACACAAGTGATGCTTGGCTCCCTGGCAGACCTGATCTGCCCCAGCTCCATAACCCTCCATATTTACTGGCTGAAGCTACAAGTGGAAGGGGTGATATTGTTTGCTCCAACAGCCCCTCCTGTAGAATTTATCCGGGCTTAGTTGCCAGGTACAGTCAAAAAAAAAGCCTGCAACTGTCAAAGTTGTAAAGAAGTACAATGTCTGGCTGGCAGGAACTATTTCCTGCAGTGGGCACATCTGGCACCTAATACAGTGAATACTTAATTTTATCTGAGGCTTGTAAGTGCAGCCATTGCATACAGCGTCCATAATGAATCCAGTTCATAAAACCACTAATTTGGGCCTGCTCTAGTTATGAATTCCATATTATTGTCATATTTCTTTAATGCACAAAGTCATTAACAGAGCTCTAGAAAGTCATGAATATTTTCACCCTATTTGGCGGGGAGCAGATACTCTTTCAGACTAATCGTTACAAGGAGCCACTAATGTTTTTAATTACGGAATGTTAGGTACAAGTTATTGTGAAAGTTAAGGCTAAATCCAATGCTGTCTTCAGTGCCTATTTAATTCATCAGCATAGTAAATAAGTGAGCACAGAAGACTAAAAGCAAAATGTGTGTGATCTGAACACACGTGCCCTACTCGCTGAAGCTGAAACGGAAACAAACACAGAAGTCCAAGAAAAACCTCCAGCAGGCACTGGCCTTTGTAAACTTCCATAAAAGAAGTGCATTGTAATAGTGCAGAGGAGAGATGGTCTCTTTTATCCTCATCCCACAGACAGAGGCCCCCTTCTTGAGCCTGTGGTCCTCTCCATGGAAAAAAAAAAACCCAAAAAACAAAAAACAAACACCAAACAAAACAGAAAACAAAACCATCTGTAAGTGATGTGATTTGCTATATAATCAGGGGATGCTTGCTTTGCCTATCGCTTTAATTTTTCACTCACATCAAAATCAGACACATTCTTAGTGATCGAGGTGTTGTCCCACCTGATACATTAAGTATATTTTCAGAATAATATCTTCAGGGCAAGCACTGAATGCTGATGGAAATGTCTGAATTATTAAACAATCTCCTGCACCTATTTAGTAATTTCTTTACTTTAACACTTCCTTTGCATGTTCTTTTTTTTTTTTTCCCTTTCTTTCTCTAAAGTATGTAATGTCTCTACAAATGTGTCTTATGCAAAGGTTTTGTGGGTGTGACTGAGGTCTTCTGAGTCAGAAATTCAACAGTAAACTGAATTGCAAAATGTAGCCTCAAAGGATCTTAACCTTATTATTATCCCTAGTTATTTTCTGTTACTGCTGTAATTTCCTAATTGATTCCTTAGAAAGGACAACAAAGGAAGCTGAAAAGAAATAGACATCATATGTAGACAAACATCCTCCTACATAATGAATAATTGGACATTGTCATTGCGTGGATTTCTCCTTTTATTAGTAAAACATCTTTCAAAGGAAATGCATATGCATGCTTGCATGCTAAAAAGAATATTTGGATTTTACTGGTGGTGCGGAACAAGGGAACAGTAAAATGCTAGTGACAGAAATTATATCTCTTATAGGAACACTATGATTTTCTAACACTAACCTCTCTCATAAGCCCTGAACCCAGAAACTTTTGCAGCCAAACTAAATGTTAGTGAAGAAATTTTTGAATTTGTATTGGGGGAAAGAGAGAAAGAAAGAAAACTTGTGAGAAAAGCAGTTACTTTCTGCAAAATACTGATTCAGTTCATCATTCAATGGAAATAGTTGTGGCCATGAAGTTTTCAGCTAGTCCTGCTTCTTAGTGCTCTCCAGAACCAACGCTGTTCAGAATGATCAGAATAAGGTATTTTAAAAGAGTGCTACTTTTGCGTGCCTGAAACATGCAACCCTTAGCAATACACAGGTATGTAAAGTGGATGTTATTTTATTTAAGCGAGTGAGCATGTGCTGCTAGTTCAAGACCCAGCCTTGTGTCTCTGAGGGCCTGACCAAGCTCCCAGGGGAGTCCCTGAGAGCTGCCTTGTGATAGAAATGCATTATTTTGCTCTCGTGTGATCCCTGCTCAGAAACTAGCCATCGGCAGTTCTCCAATGCCCAGTGCTCACTAAAAGATAGGAAGCCCTCTAGTTATTAATAGATAACCTAAGCTCAGCTTCTTCAAAGTGCAGTGCAGACACTTTGAGCTCCAGCCAGGCCAACAGCCAGTGCCATGGATGGAAACCACCTCTGACCAAATGTGCTGATATTTACTCTCAGCCCTTGTCTTCAATCTGGAGCTGGATCCACACCCAGGGACCCCTTCCACCTGGAAACTCTAACAGTTGCGTCAGTGCTATTCTTGGAAATATTAAAGCCTATTTTACAACCAGTTACAAAATTTGAGGAAAAGACTGTGCTTTTTGTCTAGTTTTCTAGAGAGGAAAGACCACAGGAAATCTAAAGTTTACTGCTGTCTTTGTGTGCAGTTGTAAAATAATAATAACAATGGCAATGCTTTATAATAATAAATATAATGCTTTAATAACCTCCTGTTACACTAGAGAAGGTCTAGAATGCTCAGTCATGGATCACAACCAACTTGAGGTATGTGCTTTAGATATGCGCTTTGTGAGTGAAAATAAATCAACAATAAGAACATGTAGGAACCTTTAGTAGCATGGAGTTTCTGGTGTTGACTTTTTGACTCCCTAGTCAGTAAAACAATTTAAACCTTCTAATTCTTACTGTTGGTTTGTCATTTAAAAAGTGCAAATAAGGAACTTAGACATGTCTAGCCTGTTCACTCAGAGTGAACAGCCACACTCATGGTGGGCTAAAGCATCCCTGTACAACCACAAACACGTTTTTAAAGCATCCATAACCTCATGGGGGCGATAAATGATTCATGTGCTGGGGCCAGGGTGATTCTTGCTGTTTAATGATATATATGGGAGGTGGGGTGGTGGTTCTATAATGCTTTTGACATTAATAAAATCTTTATAATTGCAGCTTTTCAACTATGGGTGACTAAAATTCAACTCCTAAATCTGTGTGTAAATGCCTAAGGGAAAGCAGGCTGGCTGGAGGTACCCTGTTCTCTCTGATGTGTGAGAAGGCTAAATTCCCAAGCAGGTAGGTAAGGCTGTAACTCAAAGGTATTCTCGCCTGCAGTGGTCACAAGAGAAAACAGATAAAAAGGTTAAAAATCCAACTTCAGACTTCAGTAGATAATCACATTTTTATGGACTGTCATACAAGTATGTAAAAGCTTGAAATATGCAGGTACGAAGGTAACTGGAGGTCAGAAGAGTAACCGTTACAGACAGAACCTTAATTTGCTAAAACTCAAAATTGCCTGAGATATCTAAATACCATTCAGGGTGAGGATTCAGTTTAGAGAAGTAATTTGCAAGGTGTAATATCTTAGGCAATAAATTTAACTTTTTTGATACACTATCTCAGCTGCTGTATTCAGGGGAACAGGATTCAAAAACCTGAGATATTGGTGAAGAGTTCATTTTTTTTATAAAGCTGCAAATTGCGCTGTGTGTTCTCAATAGCGTTGATTTTGCTGATACATCCCCAACGTTAGCAGTTGGCAACCTGAAGCGATGCGCAAAATCAAATATATGTATTTATCAACTAATAAGTGTATTTCCAGCTCCTGGGACATCTCAGGCAGGGACAGCTGAGGCTACAGAGTCTGAAATTTGGGATAAATAATGGAATTTATTGCTCCTTACAGCCTATCTCCCTTTCTCCAGCGCTACATAACACATAAGGCTGCATTTACATTTTCTGAATGGACTAATCATGGCTCTCTGCTGTGATAAAGAATGTGCAGCCTCCCACATAACCACATGGAAACCAACAGGGAAGAGTAAACCAGAAATAAACCTGTTCTAGGGGGCTGAGAGAAATATACCCATCGAGATAATTGGGAGGGATGTACAGAGAAGAAGCAACTGAACACATAGTCACATCTTAAAAAAATTATAATGCTAAAAATAACCAGATGAAGGACAGCAAGAGAAAACATGATTGAAGCGGAACAATTGGTAGAGGAGTTAATACTTATTAGCAATCATTTCAGATTGAATATAGGTTGGTTTTGTAACAGCACAAGGGATGATGCATTTGACAGGACTTAAACAATTGCCTCTCTCTTTCCCAAAGAATCTAGTTAGCAGCACCCCAGCACAAATTGCTCAATCTTGCTTGCTCCTGAAGAGTTAGCCAAAGTAAATATAGTTACTAAAAGTTTTTGTTTGTAAAATACAGTGAAATTAGATCCCAAAAAAATCTTTCAAAATCTTTCCTCCCTATATTCCAACCCTTAATATGTTTTAACATTTAGCCTACTATATTTTCTCCTGCAGGCTTAAAAAAATAACCTTGTATCTTTTCTCCGTTGGTATCCAAAAGCTATTGCATGGGCAAGAGTGTAAAAACAGAGTGAGTATATATTTTTGCAAGGACTCTCCCATCATCCAACTGTTTGCATGTCTGATATTGACTGAGCCACGGTGGTTTCTATGCATGTATTAATGATTAGTGGGCTTTTCCTTCAGAACTGAAATTACCTAGTGTCCCCTTGAACCTAGGTCAACAACATTTAGCATCCACATATCCTGTGGTAAGAAGCTTTGCAGCTAAATTATATGTTCTGTGAACATACTCCCTGTCCTATATCTCCTGGCACTGAAATGTCAGCTACGTGCATGTGAGAAAGCAAACACTCATTTCCAGATTTCCTAAATGTTCGGAAGAAGTTTGTGCACAGAGAGTGAAATGGAAAAGCAGTTATTATGAAAGTATTATAAGGTTCATGAGCCAAATCCATCTTGCTCATATCTGAAAAGCTACAAATACTTGTGCATTTGAAGATAAGTATTTTCAAAGTTCCTTGTTGTTTTAGAGAACTTGTCTATAATACTCGTTAAAGAATATTGTTAGTGAACATAAGGGTGTTAAAGACAATCAAGTAAATTCTTTGTAGAAATATAGAGTATAGGACTTAGGACTTCTTTCCATGGCTTATTTCACAAAGTGGAAATGAAAATGTCCGAAGTTTTCCAAGTAATGTGAAATTCTGCTTTCTTCTGGAGGAAGCTTGATTTTTGTTTCCATTCAAATATTCCCTGAAGTTTCAGAGGTAGCTTCAGATGATAATTCCACATAACAGCTTGGGAGCCAAGGATGGTAAAGCCCAGGGGTAAGCTAGTTCAATACTCAATACCTCAAGGTTTTGGCTGTTACACAGTGTAGAATCTTACCTGTTCAGTATGATTAAAACAACCCTTTCGGTAGCAAGGGGTTTTAAAACATGGTGATGCCTTGTGAGTTTCTTTTTTTTTTTTAAATCCATTGATAAACACAGAGACATAGGAGGTAACAATATTTTGTGAGAGTAAGATCTACTGTGGAAAGAGCAGTTCTCTTGGCATTTTGAGATGCATCAAAATGTAAGTATTGTAAGCTCAAATTTGAATTCCAAAGTTTAAGTAAGTAGAGGATGGGAGGGTGGAGATTTTAGAAGAACACCACACAGGAAATCTTATTTCACATGCTAGGCCTTCCTGTTTCATTGAGGGCGCACATCTTAGTCACAGACCCTCACCACTTCATGCCATTGTTCAGACCTTTCAACCCAGCTGCACAACACTGCTGTTGTGTTCCAGGTGCATTTACCAGCCTGTTTGTAACCTATTATTGCCTGACTATTACTAGTAATTTTATATTAATAATAATATATAATTATATATATAATTATAATAATAATAATAAAATAAATACTATTACAGCTATTACCTGACCAGTGCCTTGAGCCTTTGTTGATGGTAGTAATAGCCTGAATCTGCTAGCCTGAGGGAGTAGGAAGACGAATACATTGAACCAACATTGAAGTGCCATTAAAGGAAAAGCTGAATATTTTTCCCAGGCGGGTGTCTTATACTCCAGCAAAGCTGGAAAAGATTAAAGTGCAATCTTTGTGCTTGCTGCCTTGCATACAAGCACTGCATGCAGAGTGAGTGGATGTCAAGCTGTGATTCCCTTGTGAAAGGAGTGCATATATATAAATCACCTTGGCTTTGCAGATTTATGTGGAGGTAACCTACTCACTTCAGCAGGCTTCATGATGATTTGGGATTGGGTTGTGGGAACAGCAACAAGATGGGCATGATGGACACTATTTGACCACTTATCTAATCTGAATCATGACCTAGCCTTTCATGCAGAATGTGAAAGTGACACAGAAGCAAAATGTAAAGGAAAAATGAAGCTCTTTGGTTCCAGGTATGATCCATGCTAGCTACAATATAACCTGTACTAACTATTAACCCAGCCTCACCTGGCTTTGAGGCTTCACTTGCTTCTCTCTCAAGTACAAAATGTGCACTTTTGCTTTATAAATGCTCCAATGTACCAAGTTGAAGCTCTTTTTTACACACATGCAATCTCCATGCATGTGTGGCCATGGAATTCATATACAAATGCAATAGCATGGCAGTTTTTACACAATGGATTTTTGTATTGGGGTGGTGTTTTGTGATACGTGCTACATCGTGCAAGGCAATTCACTTAATGCATGTCAGATAACTGCTTTATAGCAATCTTTAGGAATATTAAGTGAAAGGGAGGGCCCAAACTTACATCTGACATATAGTTATTCCTCCTGATGTTATGACCATTTCAAATGGTCAGGAGATTTGAAGTCTGTCCTTCTCTTTCTCTCTCCCTCATATTTGCCTGTCATGCCATACACTGTCTATGTAAGCAAAAGATAATCACACAGTACCTAAATCAGTGGAAAGTACTTTTACAAAAATGATGTTCAGAAGTATGGGAAGTTAAGAATAAAGGCTGTAATGTAACAGAGTTTCTGTAGTATAAAAAAAAAGTTCAATGGAAAACAAAACAAAATTAGAGAGACAGTGCTCTTTACAATTCTTTGATGGAGTTAGGAATATCATCAATAGACTGTTTCTTCTCGATTGCTACAAGCAATTCATGGACTTTTACTTCAAAAGAAATATAAAACTATAAGCACAGGATTAGGATTATGATTTTTTAAGCCTATTGTGTGATTAAAGATGAACAATCACATGAAATTCTGAACATGTAAGAAATATAACCCACTATTTTGCAATGAACTGCATGTGTAACCTATTTGACCATTATATTATAATCTTGTTATTTTTCTTTTTGACTTTAAACTCTACTTGAAGAGCAGTGATTTATTGCTCCACATGCTGTTATCTCTATGGCTCCATGCTTTCCATGTGAGAAAGTCAGGCTGAGAGAGCCTTGAGAATTAACATGTGAGGATGTGTTATCTGTGTAGAAACCACCTACAGTCAACAGCTTTGAAAAGAAATCCTTGAGCACTGAATAAGACCCCATGCAATCCTAGAGATTGCTTCCCTGCCCTAAATCCCCAGTTTCCACTGGTTTCGAAAAACCAGATGGAACTTAGAAGTGAAGGGCAATGAAAAAAATATTAAGGTACAAACGGGAACAATTCAGACTTCCTTCATGCCACAAAGGTTACTGTAAACCTTGCACAAAATCTACTTGCAATGTTCAGAGGAGCATTTCTGAAAGATTTCTTTCCAAGGCTTCTTCTGGTAAGGGTGACAGATCTCCCGTCCTTCACTGGGAAAGATTGTTCAACATCAAGACTGGTGCTGAGAAGGAAATTTTAAGGGACAGGAAGGAAATTTTGCCATATGTAAAAAACCTGAATGTCATAAGAGAAAAAAACCCAGTGTTTTCCCTCAAACAATTTGACTGAATAATCTCAGTCTTTGGGGAAATGGAATGTTCCAACATTATATTCTATCTACACATCCTCCTCCTACAGTTTTCCCTGTCACTCTATTTCCATTGTGTCTATGTGAGAGCAATGTTAAGCATCAAACTTATAAAAACGATTCTAGCTTCGCAGCAACTCTAAATGCCTCTTTAGCATTTAATAAAAATTGCTTATTGGATTGCAGTTAGTATTTTAGAAGAAAAAGATACGGCAGTCTGCATTTTTTTAATCTGAAAACTCGCTTTCACCTACTCTAGTCCAGAAGAGAACAGCTTAATGGATCATCTGCTACACTGACAAATATTTTCTTTTTCTGCTGTCTTTATTTACATTGCCAAGCAGCAGTGATTACAGCAGCTACTGTTGTCTCTATTCCCTCACCAGGCTATTCACAACATTTGTATTTCTTGAAGAAAAGCATTAACGCATATCTCTTACCTTCAAGCCATACAACTGTCTTGAGCAGAGGTGCCGGTACTTTGTGTTGAATACATCCAAAACACCACAACTCTCCACCGTGGCTTTTCTCAAGCTCTGCCAGGCTTTCAAGCAGACTTTTTTGGTATTTGGTATTCACGCACAAGTAGAGGAGCCAAAGGAAAATAAAAATCACCTGCCTGACCCTTGAAAACTGGGACTTACGCAGCTGTGGTTAACCCCAAGCTGAACGAGCAACTGCTAGAACTTGAAGAGCTCAGGGAGCGTATCAGCTTCCTGGGAAGAGGCAATCTCGGAGCAAAGCTCTCCCGTGGTAATTCGGGGCCCGTTTCTTTCAGCACATCGCGGGGTGGGAAAGCAGCGGCTCCGTCTCCATTTCCCAGAGCCCAGATTTGGCTGGCTGGTAGCCAGAGCCGCCCCTTCCTCCCACGGCGAGATCCCAACAACCTGTTTCCACTACAGCTCCCGTCGCTGCCCGCGATTTCCCGCAGCGCTTCCCTTTCTGCCTCGCCTGCTGGGGTTAGGGAGGGATGGAGGGGGGCAAAGTTTCCTTCCCCGAATCCCACCGGGCAGAATTCGCTCTCCGGGGGTGAGGGGCGAGGGCTCCTCCGGCGGGGGCGGCGTCAGCACCGGGAGCGGACAGCGCCGGAGCGGGGCGCGGGGAGCCGGGCGGCAGCGGGGCGGAGCGCGGTTGCGGCCCCGGGGGTGCCAGCACGGAGGCGGCGGCTCCCAGAGAGCCGCGGGGACTAATAGCGGCCCCCACCCCGAAGGAAAAAAAAAAAAAAGCGGTTAGAAATGAACCTCTTCCCGGGCAGCTGCCCTGTCCTGCGCAGGAACGCCGGCTGCCCTGGGGATGGCGGGCAGTCCCCGGTGGAAAGGGGGAAGCGGCCCGCAGGCTCGCCCCCCCCACTAGCCCAGGTGAGTGCCGGCGGCTACCCCGCAGGGTCTGGGGATGCTGGGCAGCCTCCGGGCTTACAGCCCTTGCCCCTGCCTGTGCCCCGGTCTGGGCATAGCTGTCGGGCTTCACAGAGGAAATATGAAATGACCCTCTAAAATGGAGAGGAGAGGAAAGGAAGGCAGGAATTTCTGAGTAAGGAAGCTGACTGTAGTTGTTATTTCCACTGTAAACAGCTTGTATACTTTCTTTGTAAAGAAACGGGTCAATGCCAAAGAGGGACGCCACTCAGTCACGTTCTTCCCTAGCAGGAAAAGTCCCAGCACGGTCCTGTGTATTTGCTAATCCCCAAGCTAAAATCCTCAGCAGAGCTCCTGGTTTAAACACTCTCTATAATGGTAAATAGCTCTCTTTGCAAGTCAAATATCGTGAGAAACCCATTCCTGAAAAGATGATGAAAATGCAGCTGCTGTTGCAGTATTTCACTATTCTCTTCTAGTTTAATATCCTTAATACTACTTCATTTTCAAAACATTAGGAGTCCATGGTTTGAAGGGTGTTTCCTAAGGGAGCTGTTTTTTTGGGGTTTTGTTTGTGGTTTGTTTGTTTGGTTTTTTTTCCAGAAATGGCTTGATTCTCTTTTCTGAAGGTGTTTTTCATATTACCAAATAACACTAGACAAAGATCAAATGGAACAAAAACCATCTCTACGGTTAGCTTTTAAAAAGATTTAATTTCTGGAGGATTGCTTACAAAGAAAGGGATCGAGAATACTGCTTGCAACCTTTTTTGACTGTGGAACTCTAACCATTTTACAGCAGAGCCACTGACCCCTTTAGGATATTGCATTCATGAATTGCTGGGAAATATACATACACATGTCTTTCTGAGTCATCTTTAATGATAAAGTCAAACCAAATTCTCTTGAACTTTCCAGGTGTTATTGAGATAGTTCCCTTTTTATTCAAGTAATGTTTCACTCCAAGTTCTGCAGTGCCAAGTCAGCCAAATGAATACTAGAGCTGCTGCCTTTAGCACAAAATCCAGAAATTTTGTGGAATTGCTGGGATGCTGCAGTAACCCAGAAGTATTCCTCTGAAGCACTGAACTGTAACTCAGTGTGAGTGTAGGAGGTATCAGATATCATTATTTTGGTGTATCTAGAACACTGATTTCTCCTTGATAGCAGAACAGGAAAGTTTTAGTACATCTTGCATTTTGCTTCCCTCATAACAAATATATTTATTTAATGAATGGACAACACTTCTTTCATGTGGTTATTCTTTCTTTGAGGCCCAGAAGAATCTTGTTCTTTCCTAGCATACTTGGGCTTCTAGTCATGCCACAAGTATGCTTTTCTTCTAGTCATCTGTAAGAAAATCAACAACATTCCAGGAAAACAGTAATTTAGTAGTTAAGAACCAGGTAAGCTATTTAACGAGTGACATCTGAGTTTTACTGAGTCTTTACCATCTGCATAGGCCTTTTGATTTACAGTGAAGATGTATTTAACTGCTTTTAAAAGTCATATCTCCATGTTGCTGCCACCACATTTTTTCAGTCCTGCTAAAGAAAATAGCTTTTATTCTGTCCACCAGAAAATTATGAATAAAAGCAATAGCTTTTCTGATGGAAGATAGTATTACATATCACATCTCTCGCCCAGGCTAGTAATGTACCTGGTCTGTTAGTCTCCAGCATGAAGAACTACATCCTCAGCTGGTGAAAATTGCAAGAGACTTTAATCAGGCTGTGTAGCTATCCTTATAAGTTTAAAGTGAGATTCATTTCCTTTGAATTTTGTGTCAAAAATTTCAATAAATGCCCTAGAGTTAGATGAATCATGGGAGAGAATAAAGCACAATAACGAGAAAAACTGACGTATAAAAAACCCCCAACCCTGAACCTGGAGCCAAAATAAAATGAAACTTCTAAAGTACACCCAAGAAGCAAAATCTTTTTTTTTTTTTTTTTTTTTTTTTTTTTTGGTGATTGCTCACTGAGGAAGCCCTGTGAATAGCTCCCTGGTTAGGGGAGGTTGTTCTCTGCAAGCAGATAATTGTGAAGAGTCATTACTGGTTAATATGGAGTAAATTCATCACTCCTAGGACATATTTCCGCTTTGATTTTAGAGATGTAACAAGTGGAGTTCAGTTCCTGGGGCAAATATAATGAATGCAGTATTTCCTTAACCTGTGTTCTCTCTTTTTGCTTCTTTAACAGAAACCTCAGACATCTGAACGGCACTAAAAGTAGAATAAGGTAAGATGGCTCCTGCACTGCACCATGCCCCTGATAAAGAAAAATGGCCCTGAAAATCAGTAATCAAGATCTTCAGGAGATAGCTTATCATTTTACTGTCCTGTCGTATACTGCTGGTGTGGAAAACTTTGAAGAAAAAGACAGGGTCTTGACCAACAACTTTATTTCTCTGATGCAAGGAATAGTCAGACAGAAGTAGAGATGCAGAAATGTGCCTGACTCCTCTGAGGACAAGACAGAGATTTTTTAGGTTCCAGACCAGAACTGTAGGATGAGCTTCCCTGCAACTTTATCACAACTTTGTTGCTTTCTGTGTCATGATGATGTCTTTGACTTTATGGCATCAACATTAAATAAATAGAAAAAGAAGGATTTTCAGAGCAAACTGCTTCAGTGTGTACAGTTCTTCCTCAAGCATAAAATAACCCCAAATCCCTTAACAGGAATCAGGTGATACAAGTACTTCACATACACTTCTAAATAGTGCTCAGACCTCATATAAAGTGTGTCACACAAAAACCTAACAACTCGGAACAGCGCAGATCTCTCCTGGCTACAGTGCAGGAGTGGAGTTGCTAAGCATCTCACTGAAAACACTGGTTCTGCAGGCTCCTAAAAAAGGCAATTTTTCTAAGGGTCACTGCTACAGAGGTTAGGAGGAAAGTCAGAGAAATCCAGTAGGGAGCCCAGGCTATTAAAACCCAGCAACTCCTTTCTCTATGACACTTACAGCCCCCTGCAGCCAATATTACATCCCAAATTTAGCAACAGGAACCCCAGCCAGGGGCCAAAATGCCAGTCCCTCTTCCTCTTGCACTGCCTAATTATAGTCCAGACTGCCATTCTTTCTTCATCTCCTCCCCAGCACCAGTCAGTGGCTAGATTATTTGCAGAAAGGTCAAGATGGATCCATGTCCAAATCTGAATGGAAATTGGGAGGACTCCTCTCTCGTCATGTGCGCAGTCCTCCTTCACAGAGGACTGCTGCAAAGACATTTAGCTGAATGTTGTGCCACCTTTACTATAATTACATAGCATAGCACATTAGCATTTTTATGCAGGAGATGCCTTCTCTCAGGTTAGACCTATATCTGACTTCTGAGTAAAAGACTTGAAGCTCAGGAAGGCAGCTTAGTCATATGAGCCTTATGAACTTGAATGCTCTGCAATTTTTCTTCCGTTCTGCCAAAACAAGTAACATTACCAGACTTGTACTTGCTTCTAGTGCAAAGGGAGTCTTCACTTCCATCATATAGAATTATTAGGGTCAGAATTAGCTTCTGGGAGATGATTAGCTCTGTGCCTTGCCTTGGTTCATGAAAGCTACTTAGTTCTCTCAGAGAAAGTACCCACTACTTGTTACAGACTCGTCTTTAATTGCATAATATTAATCAATCCTTGGGAAATTCAAGCTCTTGACATAGCCGTAGATATTGTTTTAACCATCCACAGAATCATAATGTGATAGGAAGTGTCCTATCAAAAATGCTGTACTTTTGATAGAATGAGCAGTGTAAAAATGATCGTCTGCCTCAGAATTACCTTGTCTGACATGATCTGGGGGTTTGGCCTGATGGTTTCTGAAGTACTTTCTGTGTTTCCTTTTTATTGTAATCTAACAGAACACACAGGAATATGAAGGAGCTGTAATTTGGAAGACAGTTTTTCCTGTGATGCAAACTAATGGGAATACTTTGGCGTTTACTCAATGCAGCACACTAACAGTCCATTAAATGTAGCTGACTGATGGGCACAATTCTTTCTTTTACTGCTGCAAATTCCAATGAATCATGTCATTCCAGATGACAGAACCACCACTTTTGGGTCCCTGAGAGTTGATAGGAAGAGGTGCCCCCCAGTAGGCCACCTTTGGAGCCTGTGTGTGTTAGGCAGCTGTGTAGTATGTCATGTTTCACCCAATTGCTGTGATCCTCCAAGTGCTGTGCTTGCTATATACCTGTTGCATTCTAAGTGCATTTGAGCCCGGATCCAATCTAGTCACGCAACACTGGAAATGACTGAATTGCTTCAAGTTTAGGAAATCAACAGTCTTTTGCCTGAAATTTCTTCAGAAGCTAAGATGGATATTGATAACTCTCTAGAAAGGAAATGAATTCTCATCTTCTTAGATTGTTTCCAAAGATGGGCTAGGAGAATGCTAGTTTCTCCTGTGAATAAGGAGTCAATAAGGACTTCAAAATATTTTTTTCCAAAAGTAATGCACCAGAAAGTTCTAATATTAGAGGGAGAATTGGAAAAAGAGTGAATTGGAAAAAGGGAGCTCTGACCTGTCTCTGCCACTGATGTACCCTGGGAAACTGGGCAAGTTTTTGCAGTTTCTCTGTCTTAAAGTTAGGACATAGTTTCTGGATTACCATAGTCTTGGAGTTTACATATTCATCAGAATCTCATGTGCTCAACCAAGATTCAGCCCTATCTGTGTTTTCTACCTGTTTTGGTGAATAAAGTATGTCTTCTTACAGCTAAATTTACTGTTAAATACTTGATCTGGACAACATGACTCAAACTGTCCTACATGCTATTATTGACTAGCCTGACACAATCTCAAACTGAGGCCTCTGAAAAGTTTGAAACCCTGTGTAAGTGCAAGCATGGAGAACACATTGCCATTCATTCCTCTGCCATGGATGTCCTTTCTGTGGCATGAGAATAATGAAACAAACACATGTACTTCAATGCACAGGGTAGCCTGACGACTTTCCTAACTCCAGTTTGTTTATTAACATAGCCCTGAATCTAGGAGACCACTATACAACTTCTGATTTTTCTCTTTTAATCATTTAGTATTTATTACAGTTTCTTTCTGTTCAATTCCCACAGGATTGAACTTGCGTAATTATATCAGTACACATTCAAATAAAATAAAATAAAATTTGCTGTATCTGTGTTAAAAAATATTGACTTAGTTCCCCAGAAAGCAAATCCAGGGTTGAAGCAGAGTGTCAATAAACATTTGAAAGTGAATAAAGAATTGAAATATGCATATTGATGCCTTGGGGGTTGCAGAGCACGCACTTAATTCTCAGTTAATTCTCTTAATTCTCACTCTGGTGGATGAGTGAATTAATTGCTGGATTCTTGGGGCAGCACACACTTTAAGTGAGGCACACAAATATAATGCAAATTCCATTCTGACACTAGAATGAATGTTTGATGGCAATTTAAATTGCCACTAGACAAATTACACATAGTGCCAAATTCAGCCTCACAAGGGGACTGTCCTGAAGAAATACTTGTCCTGAAGAAAATATTCAGCTAGGAGTGAAAGACAGGGGTGCAGTTCAAGAATGATGGAGCTGAGGAGGCACATATTCCCAATGAGGCAGAAAAACTGCAGTTCAATATCAGTAAATACTCCAGGGATGGATACACACAGGGGGCCACACTCTAACAGGCTGGGAGACAAAGCCCATCACAATTTTGAATATATCACCATTTTCAGACCCCCACAGCAGATTCAACAAATCTCAGTGGATGCTTCCTGTTCCACACAGTGAATATTGGCTGCGAAGAGTAGTTTTAGGTTTCTTTGAGAGCTCTGCATGTTGCTAATAGATCAAACATAAATAACGCTCTTCCTCACTCTGGCTATCCCCTAATTGCTGTAGTTTATTTCCCCAGAATGCCTCTTTAGCAATTTCCCCTCAGACACATTAAATAGAAAGTTTGTATTAATCATGATGATTAACATCTATTGGTATAGCAACGCCTTGTAAAGGAAACGAGTTTTACCTTGATGTTTTGGAATCAGTGGTCAATCTGTTTAATTAACAGACTGATTCTGCAGAAATCTGTTCCCTTCCTGTCTGCTTCACACCCAAACGTACCAAGCCAACTAATCAAGCTTACTCGTCCTTTTCTGGATTGCAAAGATGTTTTCAAAGCATGAAAGCATGCCTTCTCAAATCTTACGAAGAGGGCGCTCTGCTAGCTCTTTTTCAGAAATGAGATTCACAAGCTACCTGAATCCTCTTTGCAGTTAGGGAAATAATTACTTTACACAATATAATTTGCTTAAAACCATGACAGTTTTAACTATAGTTTAAGGCTAAATGACTGCTCAGCAAGACAGCTGGTAAAATTCACCCTGTAATAAGACTGCAGCAATGTAAACAAGCCCAGCCCATTTAGGGCTTTGAGTTAATATAGATGTCAAATACTTCTTTCAATATCTCTAAATTTCCCAAGCCATCAGACATTTTCCTCCTTTATAAATGTATTTATAATAGATCTCATCCTTTTTCACCTAAAAGCGCATCATATGTCTCTTCTAAATCCCTATAATTGATTATGTTTGAATAGAAATTAACCTCAGAAGAAACACCATCTAATTTGTTCAAATACTACAGGCACTTGAGACGCAATGTAATGAAGAACTTCTGCGGCAGCACAGCTTTAGGGAGTTCTATGCCTGGCTCCCTTGTTACTTGGAGCATGACTGTTCCAATGAAAATGCAGCCTGAAGCAGGAAAAAATGACAGTGCTCTGGCCTTTAAAATAAAACATGCCCTGAGATTTTCCTCTCTGCTCTGCTGGGCTCCTGTAGTGTCTGTACTCTGTTTCAATGTAAGATGTTCTTTTTTTTAATCTTCCCTCATACACCTGGTCATAATAAGGAGCTCCTTTTAAAAGCCATCTTGATGAAGAGTGATACTTCCCTGGCCTTTACATAATGAAGGGCACAATCTGTAGAAAGCTGAGGTGATGTTTCTGTAGACATTAAGCACGTGCTCGTATGGTCTGCTGAGCCACACTCAGGACCTTAGAAAACTATAAGCAGGTAAAGGTGAGAACTAACCTGGGTTTAGGCAAGAGGGATCGAAGGAGTTTTTCAGCACTGAATATGATGGTATGAACAAATGGGGAGCTTAACACTCCCTCTGCGGTTTACTGATACAGGTAGAAAGGCTGGTCTTCACTTCCATATGCTTTTATGAGGCCTCCTGAGTGTCTGAATCAGCCACAAACGAGAATACCAAGCAAGTGGAAATCCTGCCTGTAAAGAAGCCACGTCAAATTACTGCAAACTAAACCCCTTTCTTTGCCGCCTCCCAGCAGGCTAAGTAATGCCAAGCCATTCTAATTTAAATCATAACCAGTAGGAAAGTATCTCTGGGGCCTGATATCCTCTATCCTGCTCAGTTAATAACAGCAATACAATTGCAATTATAGTGATAAAGCTCAAAATTCATTTGCAGTTGCTTGAGTTGTGGTGATTTATTGTTTGGTAATTATCTTGCTGGAGTCCTAAGGACAGAATAATCTCCTCTATTTACATAATCAAGGCATCAAAGTCTTTAGAGCAGGGCATACTATCAGCAGATGGCCCTACCTTGTGTGATAAAATCCTTTAGTTTTTATTGCTCATATTGCATCCAATCTCAATGTCTCTTCGCCTAAAGCAAAAGTGTACTGTCTTTTACTAATTAAAAGTAATTTACATTAATATAGTGGTCTCTTCATGCATTACTGTCATGCTGCTAAGGGCCCATTCAGAGGCAGTCCTGATCTGCCTCAAATCCTGTCAGGGACAAGATGTGTGGAGGTGAGACAAAGCTGAAGATCTTTCCAAAGATATAATCACTATGGAATCATACCCACAACCACAAAGAGCTGAGAAGGAAAATTGGAAATGTTCCCTTTTCAAATGCTGGTAGAACAAAATGCAGAAAGAATGACATTAATCGGCAGAGCACGGATGTGGATATTTTTCATGATGGGTCAGTTTGTGCAATGCCCTGCAGTCCCAGAAACCACGCCGCAGGTGTTTAATTTAAAAGAAATCTTGGTGTGGGTGTTCCAAATACCACCAGTGACAAAAAGCCTTCCTTCCATTATAAAAAGCTTTTAGATCTCCTCTTTTCCCAGCACTAAGCTACACATAATAATCACTTGCAGGAAAATAAATTTAATGTCATCAAAACATATTAGGTCGCTGCAATAACATGAAATTTGTGAGGCTGCACTACTCAGCTGTTTTCATCTGAGCCTATTTCTACTGACAAGGTTATTTTGTACTGAAACTTAGGATTTTTCATCTAATTTCTCATGTAAAATTTTTGAAGTTGTTTGTATCACTCAAAACAAACACAGAGTAAAAAAACAATATCTCATTTTCATAATATTTCTGTCAAATGAAATGAATTTATTTCAGGCTTAAAACCCCCACAAACTCCAGCTTAAAGGCACACAGCTGCTGACCACATCTCAGCTGTTATGTCTTTTCCTTGATTGAGCTGCTCAAACACTTCTGTGGGGCCACACCAAGAGTTCAAAAAGCCGATAAAGTCTGGGAATAAATTGCTGAAAGACAAAAATCCTTTTGCTGAGTTTTAAGAACAGGCGACGTGAGAGTCTGTAAAGAAATGTAATGTGGAGTCTTTTCGCCCTTCTTTGCATAATAATATTTCTGTGTTTAAAAGGGATTTTCCTTGTGAAGGCAGAGACATTAGAAGTTACTGCAGGGGATTAAAAAGAAAAAAAAAAAAAAAAAAAAAAACATGGAAGGAGTGCATAATGTTTTCCTTTACTGAAGTAAACATTTAGAAATTTGAGGCTTTCAGAGGTTATGTTTGGTGCCTCGAAAGATTACACCCACAAACAAAGAAAAAGAAAAAGGCAGGTTTCCCATTTGCTCCTTTAAACACAGCTGACAAAGAGAAAAATTCCTCAGATAAGACTCGTTTCTGAGACTTGTTAAACAAAGAAGAAAAATAACCAAGTAAAACAGTAAGAAAAAAACCCCAAACAACCCAAAACCAGCAAAATTAAACCCAGACAACATCATTAAAAGTATTTCCGTGGCGTGGCGTGACGTACGCAAACCCTGGGGCCCCTGCACCTCAACCAGGCACTGAGGGAACAGCAACGATGCGAAAAGGTAGATACAAAACATAACATCAAAGGGAAGAAGCGAGATAAGGGCGGCGCAACCGAACACACGGGGCATGCGCGTGCTGGGCGACGCCTCTCATTGGCTGGGGATCACGTGGGCAGTGGCTGGCGGCTTTTTTAAGCGGCGCGCGGGGAGACGGAGGTAATAACGAGGCGCGTCTGTGAGGGAAGTGGTAAAGATGTGTCTGCGCGAGCACCCGCCCGGTCGCCTCAGAGACCAGAACCTCACAGGGGTGAGGGGAAAGAGGCCGCTCGGAGCCGACAGGGACTGCCCTTGCAAGAAGGTAAGTAGTGGAACAATAAAATCTTTTCATACCTTAAAAAAACCTGTGTGAAAGGCTCTTTTGCTTACGATAAAAATAAGAGAGAAATTCGCTGGTATCATGAATGGTGTAGGATACAGAGCTAAGATATGAAAATGAAAAACAGGGCTACATGAAGTAAGAACAAAAATGAAGAGAAAAACGTAAAATAAAAAAAAAAAGTAGACAAAGATTACATGAAAATGCTGTATAGCTATAATATTCCTTCTACCACAGTCATTTTCCTGTGGAAAACTGTTCTTGTGGATTACAAAATTTCAGACCTATGTAAGGCTTAACTATGTTGTGAGAGGCTCCAGAAAAGCAGCCTCTAAGAGCCTTTGGGACCAGGGGCCGCCCTGTAACTCAGGGCCCGGCCAGTGCCCTGGAGTCCCGGGCGTTTTGCGGTCCAGG
>BJBW01011188.1:12679-51509 GCA_004320125.1 Scolopax mira | reverse complement strand
TGATCTTTAAGGTTCCTTCCAACTCTAACCATTCCATGATTCTAAGAGCTGTGACTTTAATTAATGGACATAAGACTAATAATTACCGTAGTTATAGGCTGGCTCCAAGTAAAAGTTTCAGTGTCCAGAACGTGCACGTGGTCATTCCACCCTCTGGGGAGACCTGAATTCTTTAAAAATATTAAACAATCATCAAGTTTTAATAAGCAGTGATTAAATGCGAAAGTTTAAGTAGATATTACTTCCAGGTTTACTTACCCAGAAAGAGGTTTCATCAAATTCAAAAGTTCCCCGTTGTTTCCCTTCAGGAAAATACCCATAGCCTCCAAAAAATATCAGCCTGAAAAAAACCAGGCATTAAGATCCGTGAGAAACGCTGTCACGTCTGGTGCTGTAAATTAAAGTTCTGTAAAGGCTGTGCTCGAACAGAGGATGGGAAACCAGGGAAGCTCCTCTGGCTTCACTACTTCTAATACATTCACAATGCAAGTTTTCCAGGTGTGGGGCCCCATTTCTTGCCTAATCAACCCTCCCACCCACACAAAATCCCTCCGTCGCTGTTTCCCAGAGCTCAGGCTTCCAGGCTTTGCTCTGCTTCCAAACACTGAGGCTACTGAGGCCTCCTGCCCAGTTGCCACGCTTCAGCCTTCACTACTGGGGGTACCCCACAGCAGCTGCAGGGGTTTATTCCTGCAGTTTCCCCCCCCCCCCCCCCCCCCTTTTTCCAAGCCCTCTGCTTGTTTTTCCTGAGCCTAAAATGTTTGTAAGAAGCAAAGGGAAAGCACGGCCACGGTGCAGGACAAGGAGGAGACCAAGGGACACTACACACAGCAGATCCTCTACCAATGAAGCTGCCTGGGAAATTTTCCCCCAGTTTTTAGTTTTGTTTGGTTGTTTTTGTTTTTTTTTTAGGGAGAAGAGAACATTTTCCTTTGTACTTGCTGCATTTTGTCTGGTTTTTGCCAGAAATTCTTACTGAACACTGAACACCCACAACTCCAGCCCTGCAGAGACTCACATCTGAACTCATCCCACCCATCAGCGCAGCAATGAGCTCTCTCTCCACATCAGGAGTCTGAAAACCAGCACCACAGGCCACCACTGTCCCTGCAGCAAATCCCAGTGAGTTTTCCCTCCGTGGAATAAACAAACCAGCAGCCACCTGTAGTATTATTAGACACCAAAATCACCATCACCTCATGGTGACATGGGACCCCCTCATCCCCTGGCATCACAGCCCCCAGCAGCACTGCCCACCTTCCACCTTCTCCTGCAGAGGGACAATCCTGGCCATGTGAGCTGTCACCTGCACCCAGAGCATTCTGGAGGCCTGCTATCTGTAAGCCAGGAACCTTCTGAGAAACCAGCCCTGGGTAGATGCTCCAAGAGAAGAGCCAAAACTCTCTGCCCTCAGATAATCCACTTCCACCCTCAACCTCCCAAGGAGCTGGGATACAACAAACTGGTGGAAGCAGGAGACTTATCTACTGACCACAGGGGCTGGAATGATCTTGTCACAGAGTTTAGGGGATCAGAACTACACAAACTGAACTGGGGAGGAGGGTACAAGGCAACAGCAACCTCTGTCACTGTCAGCTCATCTGGTTTCAACACCTTCTCCTCATCTTCCTATTTTTTTCCGAGGTTTGCGGTGCCAAAAAGCCCAGTGGCACCTGTGGGACACCATCCCAACACGTGAGATCAGATAACATCAACAGCACTTCATCTAACACGTCCCCTTGTTTTGTGCAACCAGCACAGAACACAGGGAATTTAGCATATGCACGGCCAAAACAGCCACAGGCAACAGACCCAAATCCAGGAGTGAGTTTTTTCTGCTTATCAACGTTTAAAGGCCGGAGCAGTTTTAAAAGGCTGGTTGAGGAAGACATTCAGCATCTTCCTGAAGCACGAAGGTGCTGCAGAGGCAAAGAAATCCTGATGCAGCTCTTGTTCAAAGAGCAAGACCCAAGGATGAGGAATGGGAGAGCAATGAAAAGCAAAGACGGGCGCCAGGAGAGCGGGGCTGGGGTCCTCGCCAGAACCTTACTTGTTTTTGTAAACCCAGACACCAAGTTTGTCCTTCGACGAAGGGGGAACCCCCTGACACTCTACTCTGACCCACTGCAGCACTTTGTCCGTGGATCTGGAATTTAACATGTAGAACTGTAGAAAATAAAAAGAAAATAACCCACACAATTAGCGTAAAGCTTAAGTCTGACTGATGTTAAAATATTCACTCTTAATTAGCATAGAAGTATTTAAAAGTTCTTTTCCCAGAGCACTGGCAATGTCTGGAACAAAACATGGATCCAAAGATCCTCATCTTGCAGACTTGAGCCCCAAACACTTTTTATACAAAATTAACAGGACTCTGGACAATGAGTTTTACCATCCAAAAGATGAACCAGGATACAATAAAGGTGTGTATAAAGTAGCAATTGTCTTACAATTATAAAAAAAAAAGTTTTTAAAAGAAAAAAAGGGGGGTTTATGGTGTCATCCCTTCTCTGCGTGTTACACCATCTTACTCAGAGAGAAAGAGCTGAGACTTGCACAAAAATGAACTGAAATGTAAGAAAACCACAGCAGGAAGGAAACAAGTCACACTTTATAAACGTAGCTCGATTCAGGCTCTGTGAAGCGTCACATCAAGCTCCTTTCAGTTTATATTAAGAGTGGGCCAAGAAAAACCCTATCTAATTTAAACCCCACCTCTAGAACATCAGAAAATACTATCAGAGCCTCCAGAGAAGAATATTTCAAACAACTACAGAGCAGTTACAAATCACCTCCTCGTGTTATTTCAGTGAACTTTGGAAATTCCCATCTTTCACAAGAAGCAAACGCAAAAGCGCTGATGCAGTAACAATTAGGATGGATTTTAATCAACTGGAAAGGCCACTTCTACTTTATAAAAAATCCTAACAAGGAGAAACTTATTTGTGAGGAGGGGTTTTGCCTTTTCTAACCTTGTTGGTGTTGCCACGTGCGTGGTGCCCTCCGAAGAGGTACACCACTCTGTCCACACACACGGCACAACTTCCAGACATGGAGGGTGGAACATCTCCCTCTGTTTTACTCTTCTTCCTGGAAGCACAGGTCGAAACATTCCAGCTGGTAAAAACGCACCATTTACTGATTTTATCAGCAGAGGAAATTGATGTTTAAAAGTCAAGCAGCCTGTTTTTAATTCTGAAGGGTCACCCTGGCCCATTCAGTTCTGAGCTCCTCGCACCCTGGCAGGTGTAACCATTTACAACCCTGACCTGGGACAACAGAGGGAGGGTGGGGAAAAGGGAATTTCATTCCTCCATCTTTTGTGGGGTTGGAATCCTGTCTGGATTCCTGTCAGGAGTTTGCTTTGCCTTTCGCGTTCAAAATCCCCAGGAAGATCCTGAGGCAAAGAGGATGCACCTCTCTAAACTGAAGGCTTCTATTTTGCTACTGGATTTTTAATGTTTGTAAACATTAGAACCACAAAGATTAGTTTCCAGCCCATGTCCCAGGCTCTCCCTGACCACCACGGGGACTGGAAAAAACTGCTGAGATGGCACTTTCTGCAGAGGGTTGAGTGCGAGGCCTGAGCACTGGATTCCCTTCTGGGAACTCAGGCCTCCAGGTTTCACCCAACTTCCAGGCTCCCAATGGTCTTCTCTGAGTGCACCAACATTTAAAATCAACTTCTTAAAAGGACAACAAATTAAAAAAAAACCCAGTAGAGATTCCCTCACTATAATCAAAAGTGCCATAAATACAATTTTCAGGTGCTATATTCTATACTGGGCATCCCAAAACGCTTCACGCTGTGGATCACACACTCCTGTAGGGGCTGCCTTTCCTCCTTCACCCGGTGAAAATATATTTGCTGTTTTTACAGAAAAAAACCACCAACCCAACATCCTGAAAATAATTTTACACATTTACAGAACAGTTTGAGAGGTGGGAACAAAACAATCAGGGAATTCTCTCTCTCTGTCCACAGACACTTTCTATACCAGTTTAAGAATTTTTCTTCTTTTTTTCACCTGAAACAACAACTAAGTTAATTATTTACTGTACCATCTTCCAGTTTCCATGTTGTAGATCCATATTTCATCTCTGGGCAGATAGAAGTCATAAAACCCCCGAACTTGGGCGTTCTGCAGAAATGAAAAAGCACCATCAGAAGGATGTTTGGCACCATTGAACCACAGACTCATTGAACCTCCTTTTCATAGCCCAAGAAGGGTGCATAAATGAGCCCAAATGTCCTAATTCCCCCACCCCCTGCACGACACTCCTAGAACGAGACACCAAAGCTTTGTCTTGAGCTACCGATTTATTTACTGAGTTCACTGAGAATTCCTCCTCATTCCTGCAGCACAAGCACAGCCCAGCCTGATAATTAACCAACCTCTCATCGTTAGCACGGAACACAGAGCGGTGCTGGTAACGCCGTGCACAAAAGCAGCCCTTTGCAGGCTGGGCCTTTCCAACCACTGTCTCCTCGTCTCCCAGCTGCTCTCTGGGAGCTGAGAGAGGCAAAGGGCACCCTGCGTCCCACAAAAGCTGTTTGCCAACATCTCATGATTTATTTCAGTATTTCCACACCCTTAAATGTCACAATCCTAATTTGTTAACCGGAGTTTTTCTTTTCCAGGGGAGGGATAATTTCACAGAGTCGCTCCCAAACTAATGGGAGGTAATTACCAGCACCACGGGTGGCAGAAGGCTTAATTCACAAGGAGAGCCTCATACCTTATAGCCTCCCCAGACGTACATGCAGTGCCCGTCGGTGACGGCCACGTGCCCGCTGCGCTCGGCAGGGCTGTCGTTCTCCAGCTGCTCAAAGCTGTCCTCGGCTGGAGCCGGGAGCTCCTCGTCTGCCGGCAGGTCCTCGTTATCGTCGGCCATTTCGACGCGCTGCTACAGGCACAGGAGGAACACAGAGCTTTGAAATCCACCCGAGGGGAAAAAAAAAAAACCCAACAGAGAAACTACACACGGGCGTTTCTTTCACCACGATGTTTCGGCGGATGAAGTTATCTTATCAGTCAAGAGAGTTTCAGATGGGGATTCCTCACTTGGGTGCAATTTGTAACAGTTTCAGTTGCCAATTTAAGCCAAGGTCTTTATCTTTTTTAATGAAAAAGATCAAACTTATCTATAAATACATTAATTGATGACCAAAAATCCAACCCACAATGGAATAAATTTGAAAGCTCTGCTTACAATATGGTTTTCACAAAAGTGCAAACTCCTGCAGCTTTTCAGGCAAAGTCCCCTTGGGCTGCCTGAGCCACGACTCCCACAGACTCTGGGGCCACCAACAGCAGAAGGACATGGAGCTGTTGGAGCGGGGCCAGAGGAGGCCCTGGAGATGCTGGGAGGGGGGGCTGAGAGAGTTGGGGGGGTTCAGCCTGGAGAAGAGGGGCTCAGGCCTTTGAGCCCCTTCCAGTCACTCAAGGGGCTCCAGGAGAGATGGGGAGGGACTCTGGATNNGAGGGGGAAGGGTTTGACACTGAAAGAGGGGAGATTGAGGTGAGATCTGGGGAAGAACTTCTTTGGTGTGAGGGTGGTGAGAGCCTGGCCCAGGTTGTCCAGAGAAGCTGTGGCTGCCCCATCCCTGGAGGGGTTCAAGGCCAGGTTGGAGAGGGCTTGGAGCAACCTGGTCTGGTGGGAGGTGTCCCTGCCCAGGGCAGGGGGTTGGAACGAGATGATCTTTAAGGTCCCTTCCAACTCTAACCATTCTGTGATTCTAAGAAACCATCCCAGACTTGTCCAATGCAGGATATGGTACTGATGCTAAAGAAACCCTCTACAAAACCGACACAGACCTAACAGTGGGGGAAGGTGGACAGTCCCAGCCATGGCTTTGTGCAACCAGGCTAAGCCAGAGAGGTGAAAAAGGACCTCTTTGACACCAAACCCTGCACCCGACCGGAATCCTTGTCCTGTCAGATTTTTAACTTGAATCTCTCCAATGGTGGAGGCATCGCACCACCCTCCCTAGCTGATTCTCCAGCTTTAATTATGCAGTAAATCAGATAAGCCTTACCCACACCTCAACGAATCCAAGTTAACCAGATTTTTGCTGAGCCCTCCCCAGCGATCATCAGGCTTGGATTAATTTTTTTTTTTTTTTTTTTTTAAATCAATTAAGGCACACGGGACAAATTCTGCCCCCCCCCCCCCCAACATTTCAATCCTGTACTGAATGGCTTCTGACAAGTCACCGCGCCCCCCACTTCTCTGGGGCTCTGTCCTTCAGGACACCCCGGCCGCCCCGGCTTGGGACACCCCCCCATCGATGTCACCGTCACACAGGCCCGTAACGCAGCGCCCGAGCGACGCGCCATCCCCGCACCGACCAGACCCCCCCTCAGCGCCCCCACTCCCTCCCGCCTTCTGACAGGGCCTGATCCCCCCCTCACCGACCGCTCCTCCTCGCTCCGTCCCCTGTCCCGGGGGGCCTCGCCTCGCCGCCTCCCCGGGGCCCTACCGCGGCGGGGGCTGGGGGGCAGCGCGCTCCTCCCCTCCCTCACCTCAGCGGGACGCGCGGCGTCAACATCCGCCGTGGGGCGGCCACTTCCGGCACCGCCGCGCAGGCGCAGTCCCGCCCCGCGCGGGCCCGATCCCGGGGGCCGGAACCTCGGAGGGGTACGGGGACGGTGGCGGTGCCTCAGGGCTGTCCTCTCCGGTGGCGCCGCACGGCCTCCCCGGATCCCCCCTGAGGGAAAGACCCGTCTGGGGACCGGGCCGGGCAAGGGCGATGCTGCGGGGAGTTACCGCAGCCTCCCCTCCCGCCCCCCAACCTGTGGGACCCACAGATTTTGGGGCGGTTCTTTTGATCCCTGAAGCCGGCTTTCTGTATTCCGGGAATGGTTGAACTGTAGGGAATGTTCCTTTAGAGAAGAAATGTAGCTATTTCCTTTCAAGGCCTCAGTAAGATGAGAAAGGATGGCTGTGGCCTTGAGAAGATGGTGGCCCCAAGACAGGGATGCCATAAACACGGGCATTGCCTGACAGACGAGGTGGTAGCAGGAAGATCATTAGTTTTAACGGCTAATTAAGTAGCGAGAATATTTTGCCAACATGAAAAGCGAGCCAAAGGCCAGATGGAGAGGATGAAGATTGAGGGAGAAACAACCCTTGCTCAGGATAAGGATCACCAGGAGTGACTATGCAGGCCCCAAACCTCATTATAACATGTAAATGAATTATCAGAAATTAAATGAATATGCTAATGTTTTCTTGGCATTACATTGCACACGTAGACCTGGCATGTACAAATTTGGCTTGAGGAGAGCATTGGGGGTGCACAAGAGGAGCGATGCCCCACGCACCCAGCACCGCCTTCAAGAACGGCCAGTTTGTGGTAACACTTTGTCACCAGAAACACCAACTTCTCACTTAAAAGGAGCCACCAAACCTACTAAATGTTGGTTTGAAGTTAGGGCTTGGCTGCAATTCCCTGTCACAAAACCTCCCTTGATGCTGTAATTTCACCCCCAAACCTCCTTCCCCCAATGAATTAAGTTTTGCAGAGCGTAAAAATGTCAAGAACCACTCAAAACCGGTCTCTTGATTCAACTATAAAATTTTAATGACTTGTGCTCCTGTTAACTAAATTTTTGAAACAGAAAAATAGCAAGTACTACATATGCTCTTTTTAAACAATAAATAAGCATATTTCTTTTTTTTTAAACAAGAATTAAATATAAACTTTACACATCCAAAATACAATATACAACCTATTTCAAAAGGGACTCGTCGCTAACAGGAAGGCAGTAAAACCAGGTTGTGAAACTGAGTGGGAGCTTTTCCTATACGAACGGCAAATGCTGCTCCTGACAGGATTTTCCCAATTCCCACCCGAATCGCATCAATTTTCCTTCTTGGAGTCATCTGACTGGACATGGTGGGACCTGGTGGAATCAATGGGATCAGGTGGTGGTAGCAGATTAGTTGCCTTTAGTGAAGCGTGAATCTTCCAAAAACACGGCCTTGGACTAATTTTTTATCCAACTGGAAACATTCCGTATCATCCATCACCTTCAAAAAGAACCAAGTCATAGGGACTGTCTCGTGAAGAGCACAACAGCAGAAGTTAACCATATATACAAAATGGAAGTTTTGATCAGTTTGGTTTGTTGTTTTTTTTTTTTTTTCTCTCTAGAACGCAGGAAACGAAAGAGATTTCTGTAAAAAAAAAAAAAAAGGATTACTTTCTTCTCAAACTTCACTTCAGAAACTCAGCTTTAAGGTACGTTCCTCCCGCTGCCTGGGGAAAAGTTCACTAACAAAAAGACTCTTGCTCGTAGGCTTGGAAAGACGCCAGAGCGTTCCAGAGTTTTGCTCCTTCATGTGGAATTTAGTTGGCTTTGTCTTTCCGTTTGGGCTTTCTTCTCTCGCCGGTGGGTAACTGCTGCCCAGAAGGTGATTTTTTTCAGCACCTGCTGCAGGAGTTTGGACGGCAAACACGGAATCTGCGACTTCAAGAGAGTGGCGTTTTTGCCGATGCAGTCGAGACACAACCTGAAGGAGAAGAAATTAAAAAAAAAAAAAAAAAAAGAATAAAGAAAAAAAGAGCAGTATTTCAGTAAATGGTCTGTACTGTGAAGAGCTGAGTGTTAAAGCACAGGATTTACACCAGACTCGGGGCCAGCAAACTCGACTCACCTGAGGAGAGAATAAGGCTGAGTCTGAAATATCAACAAGTCACTGCAGTGACCCTGAGCGAGAGAAACAAAGAACCATCAAAATGACAAACATCTTCTCTCAGAAATACTGCTGGTTTCTAGATTAATGTAGCATTTATTACCACGTGGGGAATTTAAAAACTGAGAGTGCTTGGTTTTTCTGGGGGTGTTCAGCCTGGAGAAAAGGAGGCTGAGGGGAGACCTTCTCACTCCCTCCAACTCCCTGAAAGGAGGGGGTAGCCAGGGGGGGTTGGTCTCTTCTCCCAAGGAACAGGCCATGGGATAAGGGGAAACGGCCTCAAGTTGCTCCAGGGGAGGTTTAGGATGGAGATTGGGAACAATTTCTTCACGGAAAGGGTTGTCAAGCCTTGGAATGGGCTGCCCAGGGCAGTGGTGGAGTCGCCATCCCTGGAGAGATTCAAAAGCCGGGTTGCCATAGTGCTTAGAGCCAGGGGTTAGTGATGGTTTTTATCAGAGTCAGGTTAATGGTTGGACTCAATGACCTTAAAGGTCCCTTCCAACCCAGACAATTCTATGATTCTATAAAGAATCTGACTAACAAATTCCTTTTTATCAGCCTAGCAAAGGCAGGAAAATGTCCTCATAACTTACTTTACAAGAACCCAGTAACATCAGCAATTGTATTAACTTAATTTTATATCTATTTTAATTATTACAGTATTAGGATTTCATTATTTAATTTACTGACTGTGTCCATGAAATGCAAGTCGTCTTTGCTTCCACCAAACACCATCACTTCTCCTTCTTTCCCAAGGCAGGCTGTGTGCCACAACCTAGAAATAAAATTATAAATAGAATTAAGTGACCGAGTAACAACACATGGTTGAGTGTTATCAGCAAAACAAATCTTTTTAAAAACCACATGTTTTTAAGGGTTTCAGAGAAGCAGGAAGATTACTGGCATATTCACCTCTTCACCTCACACAGACTCTCCTCCATTCTTTGTATTCAAGTTTCTTTTCAAAAGGCTCTTTAGCTCTAAGGACATAAGTTCCTTCAAGTCTCACTGGCCTCATTACTTACCCAGAAGAATTTTACAATTTTAAATAATTTAACACGTTGCAGACACAATATAAAGGTTCTTTTATCAACCTGTGTCTCAAGGCAGCCCCTATGGAAGAATGGAGAAAAAGCACCGGAACACAGTGATTGCCGGAATCTCTCTCTTCTCTTTGGCCATTTTTATTTGCACAGAGAATGTTGGGACTTAGGAACTCTGAGCTTCCCATTTTTTCCCTCAAATATTATGGAAATGGGTCAGTTGATTCATAACGGGAAGGAGAGGCCGCCACACATGAAAAGAGCACAATAACAGAACCCCTACTTCTTATTTTAAAAGCCTTCAGAGGTAAAAAATAATACCTTAAAATATATTACTCGTTACTTTAATGATATAAAAGGAGAGAGCAATGTGACTATCCATCTCATGAGAATTTTGCTGAATGATTACAGTTCATACAGACCAATCTATTTTCATCAATATTATTATAGATACTTTCTCTTATCACTACTTCAACAAAACGTGGCAGTGGGAAACTTTTAGAAAACAAAGTAACTGCACAAAACAAGCTTTTGCCAAGAACAGCTTTTCTTTTCCATTTTTTTTCTTTCATTTTTTCACCATTTCTTGAATTCATAACTACAATTCTAGTGGCTTTAAGTCGGGGGGGGTTTCTGTCCTGACTCTTATCCCCAAGCACTAGGACGAGAGCTTCAGAACACAAGGGATCTCCTTTCCAGTTTTACACTTCCCCCCAAGATTCCTGGGGATCGTTTCCATCACTCCCCACAAGTTTTGTGTTGTGCCTATAAAAGCACATGATATAAAATTAAATACCAACCCAAACTTGACTGATAGGGTCTGACTGGTATCATCTTGCTTTACCAAGGATTCCGCTACTTGAGCGGCGACAAATTGCTAGATTTATTTTCTTTATTATCAGCAGATCAAAATCTATGATTTTTTTTTTTTTTTTTCCCCTGGTGTGTCACCAGGGAAGGAAGTTTCACAAGATGAGTATCACCACAGAGCTCTGGCCCTTTAAGTCTCCTTAACCCAAATAATAAGCCCCGCTAGAACTTTCACGCAGAAGTAAACGTTCTCGCTTTCTTACTCCATTCACATCAGTAATTATTCCCCGTTTCTCCTCAGGCTGAACTGTATCCCACCTTTTCTCTTCCTCATACCTGGAGATAGATCTGTCTCTGCCTTATCTGCTTTAGGGAAACTCGGGCCTGGGCATCGTCACCGAAGAACTGGGGAGGCCTTTCCTGCCTGGGCTCTGCTGACATCCTAGCTCTACAGACTGACAGAGTTTACGTCCTCTCATGCTCTAACTTATCACCTAAACATTCTAACAAAGCACGTTATTTAAATTATACACATGCTGAATGGATACAACCTCTTTTTTTTTTTTTTTTTTAAACACAGCTCTTCCATCCAGAATAACAGAATTACAGGGTAAGGAAAACGCTGGGAAAGTATGTTAAACATACAATTTGTTCTCTGTTTTCACCTGGCATGCAAAGTGTTAGCCCAAGTATAACAGAAAGAAGGAAAGTATTTTCTACCAACACAGAATGACAGATCTAGACAAGTTTTTTTAGAAATTACTAAAAAGGAAGGATGAAGGAAATGATTCTTTACAGAATTTAAGGAGAGAATTAATTCTGCAGAAGCATCAGTAAAATACATGAATGCATGTGCCACAGACCATGTATTGATATAAAATAATATAAATATCTAAAAGGACACACATATGTATTACTGCCAGTGCATTTTAAGTCCTGCTCTAAAGTCATATGGGCATTAGAACCGACTTAAACCTTTTTCAGCTGCAGATCCCTGTGAGAACAGGGGTACAATTATGGGACAAGTAATTACTTCACATTCAAATTAGTTCAAGATATAGACAGGCTTTTGCTATGGCTCCTTGTATCCATGTTTTCAGGACTTCCTGAAAAAGGTTACTGAAATATCTTGGTTTGGGGTTTGTTTTTTTTTTTATGAAGTTTAATTATGAATTGCATCTTGGCAATTAACTTTTATAAGACCATCCATGATCCCTGACCGCTAATAATGTGCTTTGTTACTTAAGGCAGTCACCAGTCCCTTCATATATCAGGTCACTAATTGTAAAAAGACAGAAAATATTCTATGAAGCTAAAAGGTAAGTTTATTTGGGCTTGAAAGAGCTTGAAATATAAGAAGGCAGAGAACTTGGTCTAACAGTGCTGTTGTATTTAGGAGACACCCTAGAATAGGATAAAACAGGAAGAAAATTAACAGAGGTAAAGATGTTTCAGTAATAGAACATAAGGCAGGAAGCAAAAGCCAGACCAGCATCACACACTATAGTAAAAGAATGATACAGAATTGTGCTGAGAGTACCTGGGTGAATGCATACAATGAATTCCACAAAAACCTGAATATTTACTGTCTACAGCAAGCCAATTCAATTGCAGTTACATTACAAATGCAGAGAAAGCCTCAAACACTGCATTAAAAAAAAAAAAAAAGGCTGTGCTCTGCTACAGCAAGGACCTGTTTTCAATGGCAGCTTCTGGGTCAGAACATGAAACTTGATTTTTATTTTTTTTTTGGTCAGAAAGAATCTATCTTTTCTGTGGTCTTAAACTAGAGGGAGAAGGGGAACATGGTGTGGAAGAGACAGTGCTGTTGCCAGTAGGAACAATCCACGTGCTGAAACAAGGCCCTTTTTGGTTGGCAGTAAAGTCCTTGTAAGAACAAAACTCCACAGTCATTTACTGTGCTCTTTGGCACGAAATTCAGTTTTGCAAAACTGTAATTATAATTAGCTGCTCCTGCTCAGGAAAAATAATAATCCAAGGTATTTTATATTACTTTTGAATTGAAACCTTGAATGGTTCATCAACATCTCTATGGTTGTCTCCCCTGTGTTTCTAATCATGGATCAACAGTAATCAACTTTTATTATTCTCATAGGTTATGAATTCCTCAGAAATTGTGTGATATACATTTTCTTATATAAAAGTAATTTGGCTATAGGACAGCAGGTTAGTTGGACACCCAGATCCTTCATCACAAAAAAAAATCTTTTAAATGCAAGTAAGCATCAACTGTAACACAGAGAGTAATAATGCTGCATCAAGTATAAAGGAACACAAGTTACTAAAGCAAACTGTTCAATCATACTACATTCATTTTCTAAAATATTCTTATAATGTAGTTTAAAAATACTGTTCACTAATTTAAAACTACTTATTTTTTTTAAATGCCTACATTTCAGCAAATATTCTCTATTTTTGTATACCTAGGCCTACTCTTAGGCAAATGGGTAAGTTGTTTCCATCCATTTGTCGTAATGCTGTGAATCCAGCCATCACCTACAATATAAAACCATACATTAGTACTTCCTCTTTGGACAAAATATTACCTTTTTTATTTATACAAAAAGCTCTGTGTTTTAAGAGTGCATTATATTACGATAACAATAACATCACCACACTAGCTTGGATCTTTTCAGCTTTGTAATTTAACTTAATTCAGTCACAGAAAGGTCACTTCATTGAGATCTGTAATTAAAATACACTCACTTTTTTTCTTTTGGATACATGAGAAAATCACCCCTTCCAGTGGAATATATCTCTGACACTCAAATTTTCACTAATGTCACATTTTTTAATGAAAATAAATTGCCTTTTCTCAGTCTAAGACTATCGTACTCCTACTTTACATTTTGTAGCTGTGATTTGTTATTCATCAAAAAAATCTACATTATGTTGACAATGTTATTTGTATCTTCTTCCTGCAACTGCTGTTGGTATCAAAAGTAACCCCTTGATTGTATCAAGCCGTGTGAGACTCTTGCCTTTATTCTTTGAGATAACATGCAGCTTGATGAAAGATTTATAATCATACGTTCTCTTTGTCCTACACAACATGCTCCAATATTTCTATGAAAATAATAAAATTACTTACTTAAAGGAACGTTGTCAGAGCTTAGTCCACCAAAAAGGAAAAGTCTGTCATCTCCTATTGGTGTCAGCGTGTGCCAAGATCGATCCTTTGGTTTCTCTCCACTGATATTAATTCTTGGTGAAATAAATAAACACAAAGAAATTTTCAAAGAATGGTGAAAATTAATCTGCCAGAAATTATCACAGTGAATTTAGTTTGTTCCTAGAACAAGCCTGGATAATTCCCCAGCAGAAAAGCTGCATTTACACAATCTGAATTTACTCTTGAGCAGGGTTCAAATCTAAACAAAGTAATTTCTTGCAGTAACTGCTCTCTGAACAATCAGTTACGTAAATATCAAATGTCAGCACAAAAGCATTGGTTGTTATTTCTTTGTTTTCTTAAGATCACTAAAGCCACTACAATTAAGGCACTTGGACAGCAAAGAAAGGACTCTATACTCAAATAAACTCCACGGTGCATGTAGGTAAACAGATTTGGTCATTTGAGATAACAATTAGTGAATCCTGATGGGCTACAGTCTCTCTGAGGAAAATGATCTTAAATGATACAAGGATTGTGGCTTTCCCTTTTACCCAAAAGCTACTACTCTCTGACCATTGTCCCTTTCAACACAATGGTGGGTCGTCCAAACTTGGAGAAACATTTTAGTAAAAGCTGGAATTCCAAAGTACAAAAGAGATGTAGATTTATTATTCCAAAAATCTGTTCATGTTACAAAATTACATATTTGATATTGGTATCATTTTAGCTTCAGGGTTAGGTGTGCTCGAGATGAGAACCTGAACAGCAAAGAACCTGAACATGATTCCCTCTAGTGGGTGGCCTGGATTCACATCAGCTGAGTTAAGGTGCTTTGGTGTGCCCTTGTCTCAGGGGGATCCCAAGAGAGAAGCAGCAGGACCTCCAGAGAGCCTGGGATCTTGAAATTAAGCAAAGCGACAACTTCTGTTGTAAAAAACCCTGAAGTTAGACCCAAAATCTAGGCCACCACACACTCAGCATGTCCTCACTGGAGGAGGGTGATGGAAAAAGCAGGGGCAAACACCTGTAAGTGTGGTGTCAGAATCTTACTCGGATACTGTCCAGCACAGGTAAGAAGGGAATGTTCAATCCAGGTGGATCATATCTCAAAACCAGTTTATTTTTATTTTTTTCCTTCCACTGAAGTGAGGTAAGTACACTATGCACAGGTGTGTGCTCAATCTACAACATGAACAGTGTAGACAGACAGTCATCTAGATTTCCTTTATAATCAGTGAACAGAAACAGGGCCTTGAAAAGCACAACTTGTCATTTATTTCAGATGTCTACCTGAACAGCAGTTGTCCCGTGCCCAAGAAGCACCTGTTTCTCTTAACTGAGCACAGAGGAAGCCCAGGGGGGTAACAGAGGCATCTGCAGCTCAGTCAGAGGAATTAAGCAGTTCTCCATCTGGAAGCAAAGACTGAAGAATCGTAGCTAATTAAACAGTGATTGCAAAACTATCCTGCTAAATTTGGTACCCAAGTTGGAGCCAAGTCACAATGTGGGAGCGGCTGCTTTGCACAGCTCTTGTATAAGATACTTCTAAAATTGGCAAGAGAGGCAGACTGTGCTGAGATCCAACAGGTTTTGATGTTTAGAAAAATATCTATCAGATACCCATGGGTGATAATGTTTCAATCTTTCAAGCTACCAATACAAAATAATATCACAGTAACAGAAATAACAATATTGAAGGTGTTGAATAACAGGTCAGGGAAGACAAGGTGACTTCTGGGTAGTGCTAATTAAAATGAATATTACAAACTCTGGATTCATATTTACACATATTCAGGAAAGGTGTATTTCATAGTGTTTTATGAAATTACTTTTTACAAATGATTAGGTTACCTCAGGAATAGGAACAGAACAGTGGTTATCACCCATCCCTTACTGTTTAGGTAACGATATACCCACTGATTCTATATGTGCAAGAGGCACTATCCTAAATGCTACATGCAAACAATTAAGTCTTAGGAAGTATAATAATACCAGATTTAGTTTAAAAATGAAATATTTAGGTGATGCTTTTTACTTGATTTCCTTTAAAAATGGTTAAGATGCTTATGTTGGAGGCAGGGAGATCTCTCTTCATTCTGTACCATAATGAGCCAACTACAGCTAATAAAACCAGTATTCAAAAAGACATAAAAACTAAAATTCCATATGGATAAATGTACTTGTCTTGAAAATGGTGGTGTTAAATCACTACATGCTGTGCTTAAAATAGCATCATCAATGCTTTGGTGCAGAACAGAAAAAGCTTAGTAACCACTATCAAATTAAATTAAATTGAAATCACAATATAACAGCTGTTAAAGTAGTCCCCAAACTCCCATTCTCCTCTTCGAAAAGCTACAAAATTAGCACTGGAACTACTTAACAGTATGTTCCAATCTGCTGTATTCTACTTGAAATGTTGTTATAGAGAGAAACCTACCTTCCAGACCAAGTCCAAGTGTCTAAATTCAGGCAGTGCAAATCATTCATTCTAGTTTGCTAGAAGAAATAAATAAAAATCCCAGTTGTGTTATATTAAAGCAAACAATGAGCAAAATATTTCCGCGAGGCCTTCTCAGGAGAGAACATTCCAAGTAAAATTTTGAAGAAAACTGTACCCATGTGGCTTAAACCAACTCTGAATTATGTGGCAGATGAAAAGAATTTCTTCTCAAAAACCCCATGCAACTCTCAGGAAACTACCTGTCAGGAATATTTACATTAATGCAATGGCAGCATGGAGCCAATTTTAGCCTTTAAAAGCAGTTTAATAGCAACAAACTATGTGATACTCAGTTCCTGCAAACCTATTCCATTTTCATCCGTAGAATTCATGGTAGGTAGTTGCAGATGGTTTAATACTCTACCTATATTCTCCTCTCACTGCTTTCCTTTGTGTTCTGATCAGAATTATGCATCCTCCTGCCTGGTGGCTTATTCCTTGAAATATTCTAGTTGCTACTGTCACTCAGTACATGACATCCACAAAAAATTCATCAATCTGTGTTTTTCTCTCTGTTCCTGAAGGCGAGCCCTTTCACAATATTATGACTAGAAGCAAGGTTTTACGACCCTTTAGAATTTGCCATAAAAATTCTAAAATGTGTCAATAACAACAACGGAAAATCACTACGCTTGAATATCTGTCTCTCTTTTGAGATGAAGATACTAATTGCCTTAGAAACATAAAGGTGGGGGGAAATATAAGAAAGAATTTCTTGGCTTCAGATTGCAGCAATATTTTCAACGGCTCCCAAAACACTCAACTGGTATTTGTGATTCTTCTGGGTACTACAAAACAGTATCTGAGAAGTAGGGAAATGTATCTTGCCTTACCTTACAATTTCTTTTCTCCTAGGGTAGTCCATAGATCTATTAGAATAAGCCTTTCTCCAGCTTGCAGATCCTCTGAGGCAGAAACTAGACTCGTCATTTAAGTCAGAGCAGGAGTGGTTTTACTCCCGAGAACTCGGCCAGTTAGTGCGTTTGAGAGACTTCCCTTCCAAAGCTGTCCATCGGAGCTTGGGGAAGTCTCTCCAGGTTATTTCAGGAAACAGCAAGGTTTTCAGGATAGCTACAGGCTCCTCTCATCAAGTGCTAGCCCTTTTCTGTCCAAGGGAAGAAGATCTTAACTAGCATGTGGGAAATGCCTTCAGAGAGGCCAACGGGCTAAAGGAAAGCAGAACGTGAGGGCTTTGGCGCGTCGCCTGAGAAACGTTATCCCTGCAAGAGGGCCAATATATCAATAAAGCGTGGTCCAACTGACAGCTAGCACAACAGATCTGTCTCCCACGACAAGTCTATTCAGTTTCCTGCTCCTTCAGATGGCTTTGAAGGCAATGAGGAACAATTTATACAAGCAGAAAGCCAAATGCAATTACTGAGTGTCTTCTGCTGTCCCTATGCAAAGCCCTAGGGGGTAGGGGTGGAGGGGAAGCAACACGCTGGCCTCTAGAACTAGAAATATTTAATCATCTTGGAATAACACAGGTCGATATGGAGGACATCTATTAAAGAAGGGGAAGAAAGAAAGTTGCTGTTATGTTGGAAATGAAGGTTTCAAGAAGATCCTGTTCAAGACCTCCTCGCTGACTTTCCTTTCCTAGGCATTAGGCAGAAGATGGAGCAGTTTTCAGTTTCTTGGTCCCTGGGAAATCAATGCGTTATAATCTTTACATTCTCACGATTCAACAGATTGACAGATGCATAATTACACCAACCTAATTTTGAATGCAAAACACAGCATCAGTTGGACATTTATGTCTAAGATTCAGTCCTTTAACATAGCTTTAACAAATGAAAATGCCTTTCTACCCGACCCTCGTTTGGGAAACTGTAAAGCACAGAGGCAGCTTCTAAAATCATCACTTGCAAAGTTTTCTTGCAGTTTTCTCCTGTATTTCTAAATGCTGCCTACTGTATTTAATCATTTAGCTTATAATCCTACAATGATTCTTAACTGCATCAAGCCTCATAAGAGGGTTTGCCTTTCCCTTTGAGCTACCAGCACTCCTTAGACATTCCACGTATCTACGGCATGCTCGTTTATTTGCAGACCAGTAAACATTAACCAGGACCTGCTTTGTCTCAGGATTAGCTTTCTGGCCCAAAAAGGCTTTCAGGGTGACGTATTCACAGCTCGCTGCTGCTACAGTCAACTCTCTGCAGCTCTCCAGTCTCAGATTTAGAATCAAATGGCTACTACAGCTCAAATCTGTGTCAGAGAAGGACTGCAGTTCACTGTATCTTCTGATCTTCAGGGACAGAAAGGGTAACAGGAAATAGCAACACGCATGCATTAAGGCAAGATGTGTGAAGAGCTGCTGGAAAGACTTTGGTTTATTACTTCGTCATTCTTTACATGAAATCTTTCTGCTTAAATCAAACACAAGACTTGCATCAACTTTTGGACTAACTCTCCTTCCTTCCCACTTTTTCCCGTTTCTGTTTTGGTTTTTTTTTTTTCAGGGGCTTACCTGGAGGAACAGAGTCCACATAACACTTCTGAGCCTGTTTTCAAATGATTCCTGGTACAATTGATTTTGATCATCATCACCATCTTCTTTTACCAGTTCTAGCTTCAAGTTTGGAAAAAGGTGCCCCTTCCTCCCAGAAAGATGAATAGGAGAAGCCTCATGACACTTCCTGGCCCTTTCTGGTTCCTTGTAGAGCCTTTTCCCTGGGAAGATTTGTATCATGGTGAACTAGAAGGAGAAGGAGGAGCAGAGCAACCCCGTATTTGCTCCTTAATTTATGGAGATAAGCAAGACTTCATCCTTTCGGGAGGAGTTACTCCTGTTGTCAGGAAATGCAGTGTTTTCCTGATGCCTTTAGCTTTCTTTTCCTGTTTCATGACTTACATTAATTCCTCAAGTCCCACTTGTTCCCTAATTTTTGTGAAATTCCTTCCATTTATTTCTAGGATAGAAAGTCAGTCAATAATAGGGTATCACAAAGGTGAAAATTACACTTGCTGTTCTCCTACACAATTAAATAATGCTTTCAAAAATTTCACTCTTCTCTGACACTGTTCCCAAGCAGTTTCATTGAAATTTAGCAAAGGGTTATTAAGGAAGCTGATGCTGCCTGAGGGAGAGAAAAACCTTGTCAGATCACAGCCTTCTTGTATTTCTGAATCCTGCAGTCAAATAGTCAGAGTTAGACAGAAGCCAGAGGGCATGTACTCTCAGGGCACATCTAATCATGCACCAACACAGTGGAGAAATGGCAGGTGAGCTCCAGTTTACCCATAATTTCACTTGTAGAGGCTCCATGAGAATCCTAGGCCAAGTTACAAAGCAGTTCAGTTGCAACAGGCACAGTGCAGCCTCCCTAACGAGCCTGGACACAACACTCTCTGCTATTCTGTTTCCGGTGTGACCGTCTCCGTGCCACACAGAGACAGCCCTTGCTCACCAAAAGCCAGAGGGAGTGAGGATTGAAGGTTGAGGGAGTGTTCAGGAATAAATGGGAGGCCAGAAGGCCCTGAGCTGCATATTTATTCCTTCCCATCTAGGTTTCTTTACCTCTCACATCTCCTCTAAATGAGGAGCAGGATTCATTCTGCTGTGATTAGCGAGAGTTCATTTAGAGCAGACAGGAAAGAGCAAGTCCGTAGCAAGGCCCAGGGCTCTCTCAGCCCAGCACACCTGACCCTGACACACACGATTCAAATAAGCCTAGTATTTTTTCAATCTCTTCTAATATCCTTTTAATTCCTTAACTATTTGTAAATCAAATTTGTCTAAACCTACAGCTCTGGAAGCCGCTGCACACACCTCTCTCAGACACAGCAGTGAGAATTAACAGGATCAATGGTGGTTGCTTTCCTTCCTCATTGCTTGGAAAAGGGGCTTGAGTAAAAAAAAAAAAAACCAAACAACTTTTGCTGCAGCTGTGGGAGGCAATTCAAACTGAAAAGCTGGCCATTCTGAACTGCCTGGGTCTGTGTGTCTGGTTTCTGTCTGAGCAAGCAGGAGTAAGCCATCTCTTAACAGAGCTGTAGACTTTCCCCGAGAAGAACGTGGCTTTAAAGTGCAACTTTTACAGCACGAAAAACAGGGGCCAGGGAACAAAGTGCAATTTTACATCGTTTCATTTGCAAGTCCTTGAGAAAACGGGGCTTGGGTGATGGCAGCTTTCCAAGCTGAAGCTGGTGTACGTACATTGCAGGGCATTTCCAACCAACAGGTGATTCCTTCTCTTTCACATAACAAAACTATAGAAACACAGCACTGAGGGTTTTCAAAAGCGTCTTCGCTGCTCCTTTTCCCAGCATTAGAGATAGAAAGTACCAAGTTTCACCCTCTAGCTGAATATGATTAAAAGCTCTAAGTTAGCAGTGGGTAAAATGAGCTAAAGCCTCAAATTTAAAAAAAAATACAGATGAGGACACAGTAACTTAAATTAGGTTTATTACTTGCCTTACAGATTGTTTCCCACATTCCTCATACACTCCAGCTTATATAGAGACCTTTAAAAATATGATCTTCTCTATGCTTTTGCAACAGTTCTAAAAAGAGGCAGCACACTTTCCAGCCCACAAAGGAACTATCTTTGTAAAAAATTCACCAACGACAGGGAAGCCTGTATTAGTTAAGATTACCTCCTGCCATCCTTATTTTCAGACATAAAACAGGAATATGTTTTCTATATTTGATTGCTGCCGCAGGCTTAAATTCTTACATTAATGTTTCAGCAGAGAAGAATTTAAGAGAAAAACCTCCTCTGACTCGTACTAGAAAAATTAAGTGTGTTGCTGAGAGGTTTTAGTATCTTCTTGCTTCCTATCAGGAAAGCAAATACCAGCCTTACTCTTGTGGCAAAGAGCTTCTACTGGATGCACAGAATAAAGCTGTTAACAGCAACCTCTACAGTTTCTGCACATATTCTGTACTAAGGGCACAGAGAACACTAAAGTAAAGACTAAGAGTGTAAGACTGATGTTCAGAGGGTAGAGAAGAGGTTTAAGAGAACCAGAATGACCTGTGCTACCAGAGAACACACTGCTGCCTCCTGCACCAGCCTGAACGCATGGAGACTAATAGCTTTGTACCCAGCCATTGTCATCACAGACATCTGTATTTCAGCCACTTATGTGCAAAAATAGGGCAAGTTTAAATTATAAAGCCAACTGGAATCTAATTTCCTACCTTGCAGAACCACATGTTGCAAGTCTAGATATAAAATCCTGTATCACACCAACTATTCTGAATCTTGCTTTCCCAGAGGGTAAACCTCAGGGGATGCAAGATGTGGAGGTGAGTAATTCTCTGTTCTTACATATTTCCTCCTTCTTTAGCCAGGGACAGGGAAAGAAGGGGAAGCACAAGCTAAAATCCCAGGTTTTTTTTACTAGCTGCTAGCATTTCATTAAACAAAATGGGGGGAAAAAAAGCCCACAGGTTTGATGTATAAACCTGCTAAGCTGTAGCAAGCCCAGAATGCTGCATCTCATCATTTATTTAAACCTGGTCTACCATCAGGCTTGCTTTTGCTCTACTCTCAAAGAACCAGCTCCTGCAGGGGTTACGCACACATCAACTATTTTTTCTTGATTTATAAACACTTGCATTTCTACAAACAGAAAGACAGACTCTTCTTTGTGTAAGGTAGAGGGGAATGAAAATAGCATCCCGGATTCAACACACAGGTTAAGCTGAAAACAGTTTGTTGTTCTTTTTTGCTACTATAAAAATAATTTGTTATAAATATAAAATAACTGCCAAACAAAATAATATTACTGACAATAAAATGGTTTAAGTAAACACTAACCAGCACTCGTCCTCCAAAGATGTAACCTTTATTTCCCAGCACAGCGCATGTGTGAGCTGCTCGAGGCTGAGGTGGTTCTCCACCCTGAAAGAACCAAAACAAGATCCTTTAGAACATCTCCAAAGTGCCAGCCAAGGACAGTGACAAGTTGATAACACAGAGACTGAAAAATTAAGGCCAACTCACGTCAGAACTGCAACTTCAAAAGGAAATTATTTGTACTAATGTCCAAGACTCCACAGACATTAGAAGACACACATATTTGTCAAGGACAGCTTTAATTGAGTTCCCTCAGGAGCTAATGTTTAATATATCCCCTCTTGGTTTGATTTAGGTGAAATTCAATTCATTTATCTTTAATTCCTAAGCATGAGATTATAGTAACACATCAGCTATTGCTGATATATCCTGTGCAGCTTTATTTTCCCAAAGTGTGAACCGTTGGGAACTGGTACAAAAATCTCTGGAAATCACACCTTAAAATTTGATGTTACATCCAACAGCTACATGCCAAGAAGTATTCCCTATGTAAATCAGAAATAAAGATAGCCAAATTGGCTTTTACTTTTCAATGGCAATTTCATTTTTTGCATTGAGTTTTCTAGGAATTTTGGAGCATCCTATAAAGACCATAAAACATTGTCAAGACACTCATTACAATATGCTGCTTCTACTGAGTTCTTACATAAACTCACCAGGATTTTATGAACCTTTATAATATACTGTCATTATATCAATAAATACAAATCTGTGCATTACTGTTTTACTGGGAAGGTGAGTATATCTGCTCCTTTGGAAGACTATTCAAATAGTGTATTTGCTGAGGAATAAAAGCTTGAATACAAAGCTTTATCTCAAAACCATCCCCTAGATACAGAACAACATACAACCTTCTAATGTATTCAGATTTCTAATACTTTTCTGATGCTTATGGTATTTTTTGCAACAGAAGCACATAACAGCAAAACCACTAGTCTAATAGCATCCTGTGGGAAAATAATATTCCTTTCATTCCTGAATTTTCCACATTTCAGAGGCACTGAGTGGCCTCCTGTTTAATGTTATGAGCCCCAGCAATACTAAGCATATTCAAATTACTTTTCCCAACCTCAATTTCTAGAGCACATTAACTATTCAAAACGCAGTAAAACCCCAATTGTGTCAAAAGACAAGACTGGAAAAACACTCACTCTAATTGCTGGCTGAGACCAAGTTTGTGTGGTTGTATCAAAAACATGAACATCATTATGCCATCCCCAGAATATTTGTCCTTCCTAAAAAAAAAAAAAAAAAAGAAGTGAAAAAATTAAAACCAAGTTTATTCTAGTTTAAAATCTTTGTGCTTATTAAAGGATACAACCCCAGAAGTGACCTATCAAAACAGTAAAATACAGCATTTTATTAATAAACATTAATATTTTTAATAATGATGCAGTGCCTCAAGTCTAATTGAAGATCAACAGCATCCAGGAACGTTGGAGCTGATGACACACTTGAAACTGCGCTTTGGGTTTCACATCAGTCGCTGCAGGAGACAAAATCTACCTTCTCATTTTTACTGGAACATACTGAGAAATAAACAAAGTAATACATTTCTGTAAGTCAATATTTACCATTTGATGTAAGGAACTGTACTCCCTCAAATGCATATCTATGTCTTATTAATTCCTGACACTAAACACTCTAGTCAGTCGTCTTCTTTCTATTAACCATAAGAAATATTACAGGAAACTACCTAATTCAGGCATCTTAAAGTAATGGATAACAAACTAAAGAAATTAACTGAAAGTATTTGTCAGTTAGACTCGTGAAGCTGTACATGCCCTATTGTACTTCAAGGATAAATATTCTAAAATTTTCTGGGAGTTTCATATTTAAAATACGTCTTCAGATTTAAAAACCTGCCTTTGTTTCTGCTCTGACAGCATTTTGTTTAATTGCATTCCATGTCTAGACCTGGGTAATTGGAAGAGGCTGAACACCCACTGCTCCCAACATGTAATATCTGAAATTTCAAATCTAACTAGGAGATTCTAATTTGTATTTCTGCTGATGCTACAAATAAAAGAAAAATCAGACAGATTTTTCACCCTTACTGAGTATAGTACATTAAAAAAAACATGTTTTGACAATCAGGAAGGATAAATCACTCTGAATTGTGACAAATCTCTTACCCAAAATGCATCATGGACATCAAAACAATCACTCAGCTCATTATGCTTCCTACAGCCATAACCACCAAAATATATTAGCCTAAAAGAACAATGACACAAAATATGTTCAGTTAGCTGTTTAATAAATAACATTCAACTAAATAAGCTGTCATCATTAATTTCAAACTTTGGTTTACCTACTGCACTATTAATAATATATACAACTTAAAATATTTCATTTAGCATCTAATTACACAGCAAACCTTACGGAGATGAAGGCTAATAGTTACAGTCCTTGAGAAAACTGAGAGAAATCCACGTAAGCAAGAAGGAGGTTTAAGATCCCTTGAAGCCCCTACTCCTCCATTCACAAGCTTCTTTCTCACAGTCATATTTTCAGACACGAGTCTCAAAACGACACGTAGCACATAAGGCAGTGAAATGCTAGAAATCCTACCCTTTTCTACTGAAATTCCTACGTCCCTGCTGTATTTCTTAGCTTTCCATATATGTCTTGTCACAACAAATGTTCCCAAGGTTCAGCCCACAGACTGTCTGTGACCCACAAAGTCTTTCTCCAGCTTATAAAGAGATTTCTTTTCGACTACTCACTACTGAACATATTGCAAGTATTACACACCTCCCAGCCTAATATTCCACCCACGAAATGGCCATCCGTAAGTAATGATTCCTAAAGTTTTGTTTTAACTTCAACATTTTGAGGATATTTGATCTAGTTGTTAGTGATCTTGGGAGAAGGCAATTTAGGAAATGATGGGATGGTGAAGGTCATTCCAGACTGACATTCCTGAGGAAACAGAGTTACTGAAAGCATTGTGCAAGACACCATGACATCCTGACCTGCAAAATCACAGCCTGTGAAAGTTTAATAAGGTAAACTTCTGTAAAGGTGGGTAGCTTGTCCCCAAACACTTCTGGTAAATGAAGAAGGTTACACTCTGCCACCTAAAATAGGTAATTTTCTCAGTATGCAGCTCACATGATACTCTGAATAGATTAATTTCATTTTGAATAATCTTGATAGCTAAGGAGAGCTTGTTCAAACATATTTACTTTCCTGCATCTCACAGTTAAATTAGAATTACAAAACCAAGATATAGTAACTGAGAGGCATTATACAGTTTATGCAAAACCTCTTTAGATGCGAAATCCAGAAACAGAAAAATCATTTACATTTTACAGTGTTCACTGCGTATCCTTTTCTTACTTGTTTACAGTAACTTTTATAACAAATCACTGACGTGTCACTTTCTTGTGCCCACATATGTCACAAGATCCACACCCTTTCCATAATAAACACAAAATCCAAAGTATTAATTGTTAGCTGAATATTTTTTCTAAATATACTCAGAAACTTTTACAACACATATCTAGGCTGACTTGGTTCTTAGAAAATAAAGATACTCCCTGAAATGCCTTTGCAATTATCAGCATTTGTATGTTATTAAAATCCTTGAAAGTACACCAAATATATTTTATTGCAGGTAACAATTCAATGCTTACATAATGTAACAAAAAACAATGTAATTTTCATACTGGTTTTTAAAAGTATGTTAAAATTAAAACCAAGATAGATGCATTATGATCTTTATCTAAAGTCTCAAAGCATTCCAGAAACTTTCACTGAACTTCCCAACCCTCTCCTAAAGCAGGTTTATACTTACCCTTAATTCAGCTCACATGTGAGAAAACTCTGGCAGAAAGTTGTTAGAAGAGTTACACAAATTCCCATAGCAAGCCAAGCTAAGAATTAGAGTTTCCTGAATCCCAAACCTGTGTTCTCTTCACTTTACAGTACTTCCTCTCTGCAATTAACACATATTAAATATTCTTAATGTGTTACCTGTCCTTATACACCCAGCAGGAAAGCTTGTCACGTGGTGTAGGAGGTTGACCTTTAAAATTTGTAATTTTTTTCCACCTATAGGTTCCATTTTTTGTTCGCAAATTAACATAATACAGCTTAAAAGAAAAAAATTACAACATTTTCAGTATAAATGATGTCGAAGAATCCAGCACAAATCACCAGCAAAAAGAACATCCCACCACCCCCAGAATACACTATGTCCTTTTTTTTTTTTTAAAAAAAAAGGAACTGTTAGTGACGTTTACAATATGTAGCAACATATAGGAAGAGTGTGATACACAAGGAGAACACAAGAAGCGTGACAATTAGCAGCACATTTCCTTGCCTTCGCTCAGCCAGACCAGAATATTAATAACCTGCTCCTTCCAGAGCCAACTGAAGCCTCACAGAAAAGCTTCTGCAAGATGAACAGCTCTTGATTCAATTCTAACTAGTTCACTAACTAGTTCTGTCCAACCTAACTAGGTAACTGCAGAAAAATCAACAAGGCTCGTGAAGGAAGTGCTGAGATCTGATTACAGGCTCCCCTGCAGTCATTTTCTGGCCAGGACTGAATGATTGATACTAAATGATAAAACCACCTCATTTCCTCTGGTTTTGCTACTCCAGCCTTCGGAGAATGAGAGAAACTGGCAGCTGTATTTTAACTTCAATTACTACCTGATTACATAAGAGATGCAATCACTATCAAAAAGCAACAATAAAAATGAAATTCTGAGATCTGCTTCACTTACAGCTTCCAACATATTTTAAAAAAATCAAGCAATTGGGAAAGTGGGAAAGCACTGTCAGTTTTCAGAAATAAGTACAGTAAGTTTCATGTAATGGGTTCAATCCCCCAAAAATGTATGGAGTTTGTCATACTTTTAAAACTCTACTTTTCCTACCAAAATTAAGCTTTTCCTTACATTTCTCCTTAATTCGAATGGAAAGTACACCAGACAAAACAGTAAGGTCAGAGTTATTATTCATTCAAATGCAGTATATTATGAAAGAAAAGAATCCAATACCCGATTGCTGTATCCTTTATCATCAAATCCACCAAAAATGTACAGCTTCCCATTAATGCTTGCCCCACAGCTTCCGGACATGGAGGTGGGTAACTCTCCTTCCATTAGGTGCATTGTCCTGCAATTTAGTACACATTAAGTCTTACAATACTGCTTTCAAACCTGCTAAAATTAACATACCCAAGCTACATGTATTAATGACTTTTAGACTTAAACCTAAAAATACAGTTGCAGTGGTTTTGGCCACAACTGGGAACTATTGCTGATACATTAAGTCCTGCAGTGTAAGAGGACTTTCCCATGAATATTGTGCAGGTGTCTGAGGCATCTCAATTTTTTTGAAGGTAAAACTCATATTAGAAGATTACTAGTAGAGCTGAAGCACTAAATATTCAAAGCCTGGAAATACTATTAATTCCAAAAACTCCTGAAATGAGAACATGGTATTGCTGTTATTTTACAAACGGAAAACTGAGGCAGAAGTAGGAACAAAGGTGAGAAGTACTCACTAATTTTGGTAATCAATATGCCACTCCTAAAACTGCATTTTGCACTGTATTGAGCATAATTTAAAAATCTTCAGTAATGCCAAGTTTTAGCAAGGAGTTCTCTATTCCTCAGCAGCAGTTCCTTGCCTTTTCCTAGATAGTCTCACTTACAAACCAGTAACACCCACATCTAGACCAGATGCCTTCATTTTCTATCACTGGTGGCTACACAGAAGATAAAAATGTTTACAGCTTTAAGTTCTGATGCTTGATCTCATCCCAACCTAAAAGATCTGGGGGCAGCCATTAAAAGGAAAAGCTTTTTATGTGCTAAATCACCAGATGTGGGTGATACATGAGTAACATGTCCCTATGGAAAACAGCCCTCCCTCACAGCTGCTCACAACTGTGCTGTAAAACTGAATGAGACCAAGAACAGATCCAGGTTAAAAATAACCCCCCAAAAAGAGAAGTTATTTTTAACCCAGATCACTTTCCTGATCCAATTTCCCGTGTGACTGTATAAACAGCCATACTGGTACCACCGAAACGGACACATCAGGGTGAAAACTGAGAGAGGGCAGGAGGCTGCTTTAGCCAAGCCTTTCACCAAAAGAAATGGGCAGCACACACACAAAAAAAAAAAAATCAAAGAGATTTGCTAGGATTTCACAGGCAACTGCATGCAAACTGCTGTTTTCCATGTCAGTGACTTGTCCACACAGATGTGGAATTTCATACACACTGTAAGACACTTTCCTGATCTCACCCTGCTCCCTTTTTCCCCTCCAAGTCCTTGCTTTGAATATGGGTATGGAATGCATCTTTGAATAGTGAAATATATAAACAGGTGGAAGACTGGAATAACAGCTGGCAGAAAACAGCTAGAAACCCAGATGGACACTACTTTACCAGACTAAATGGAATTACTGTAATAGAAACCACCAGAAAACTTTTAAAAGAGGTGTTGCTATCTCTCCCCAAATACGATATGTAAGCTCAATCAATATAAAATATAAAGACTGAATTGCTACTGATGTACAAGATCTGTTTAGTTGTGCAAATACATGCAGAACACAACTAAGTAATAATAAAAAATTACATCATTATAAATAGATCAAGAACCCAAATATTCAGTGTTTAGATATTCCTCTTAACAAATACGAAACGCTAAGCCAAAATAAATTCCCAAATAGAATACCTGTGTTTTAACAACAGAGCCTTAAGACAACTATTTCAAACATTCTCTTGAAAAATACAATTCTACTTCAGGAATTAATGTGTTTCCTAGAGTTAATTTGCAAGTAGATATGTCTGTCCTTCAGTCTTTACATTAAACATCTATTAAACCCCAGGGAACATAACCAATAACTCACGTAACTGAAGTCTTTTCACCGCAGCTAATTGTAATCTACGCAAAGATCATATATTAATTAAATATAAATTATGCAACTTACCATAACCCACTATCCATTTCATAGATCCAGAGCTCATCATTAGGCAGATAAACTTCATTTTCTTCAATGGACTGAAACCAAAAAGAATTTGCAAATGTTAAATCAATTATGCATTACACACCATACATTTTAAAACGAAATACCAAATCACGTTACTTAGCAACACAGAATAATCTGAAGGAGATAATCTACCAGAGCATAAGTCATACCACAGCATTACAGCTCTGACTATTACAATTTTAAACAGGCAGCTCAAAAATGCTACTATTTTACATTCTATACTAGATGTTCAGAAAAAGGATGTTTTTCATTTTTGGAAGCTATTAAAAAACGCTGTGCTTGGCATTTCCTGATGACATCGAGCTTGTTTGCTTGTTAATAGCATTTTTAATGACTCACTGGAAGGTGTGAAGAGTATAAAAAAATAAGTGAGGTAGGAATCAGAGGTAGGAAGAAAAGTGCTTTAGTACTCAAAAAGCAGTATGAATATAATACAATTTGTGAAAATAAGAAAACAGCACAGGCAAACCATGAAGTCGTTAGGGAACATACACAACTGTTACTAACAAGTAGCACAACAGTCCCAGAACATGACCATGGATTTAAAAAACACTAAAACTTAAGTAGGTCTGTCAAAGACACTTCCCTCCTCTATTAAAATGCTGTTACTAAAGGATTTTTTTTTTTGTGGTTCACTGATGTGATCACTGAACAAATTTTGCCCTCAGACCTCCAGATACAGCAGAGTGAAGACACAAACATCAAAGTATATTAATGCCCTTCCTCGGGGCTTTTGGGGTCTTTAAGGAAAAAAGAGCTCTCCTTCACCTGAAGGGCTTTTTTTTTTTTTTTCCACAATCCCTTTTTATCTTTGCCAGAAACCCAGACTTGGCCAGGCTGCATAGATGAGTAAAGTACTCAACAACTAAGCAGGAAGTCAGACAAAAAACTACTAATTTTAAAAATAAGGTACTTAATTCCTCAGGCCCTCTCATTAAAGGCGCAGATGTACTGACTTAACGCTTTGCCAAGAAAGATGTGTAACAACATAAACCACACCAGATTTGAAGCTCCTGAAGTAAAACTCATTATCTTTTGTTTTGGGAGATACTTTTAATTAGGAGGCAATTTTTGTCATAATGTAAAAATACAGAGAAAAGCATTACTGGAAAGCACAAAAGGAACAGTTACTTGCAGCGACTGAAGGAAGGAGCCTGAAAGAACCAAATGTTAAAGCAGCTTAGCCTGTGCTATAAATTGAAGGAGAAAATTAATTCCTCTTTGGAAAACAGATCTATAAAGACTCCCAAACAGAGGCCATGTAAGAAAGAAAAATAATTTGGGCAATAACGATGAGGAAGAATAACAAACAGGAGAAGGAAGCCCAAAAGAATGCAACTGCAGCACTTAGGCTGAGTCACAATCACACCATTAATTATTGTCTTAGCATTAGAAAAAAAGAATGAAAGACTGAGGGAATAAACAGACAAGAGTCAGTAATAAATTTTAAAAAGTAAATAAAATTTAAATTATTATGGAGAAAATAAATTAAATACAAATGTGAAATTTAATTATTAACAATTGAGTTTATTTTTTTTTGCCTTTAAATTATATTATTACTTTCTCAATTTGAAAGGTGTTAATTGGGTGTTATGCACTAAGTTTGGTACGTTTTGTCTTGCCAGGTACCTTTCATTAGGTAGGCTCTGCCGTTACACACAGCTTGCAGCTTCCACAAAGTGCAGAAGAACCCAAATTTAATCTAGATACGTCATGGGTCAGAGGCCGAGCGTTTGCTACAGAACCAGCTCTGGGCAAATACACCAATGCCAAAAATAAGTTAGCTGGGCAGTAGTCCACCATCAACATGTAAAATGATTTACCTGTTTAAAGTGCTGCTGAAAGAATAACAATGATTTACATAATACTCTCCAAAAATAAATCCATAAGGCTAGGTTTGCAAAGTTTACCTATTTTGACTGGGCCATCCTTATTAGAAAACCTTTGAAAACACTGCACTAGCCAGTTCAGCTTCAGTTTCTAAAGACCAAAGCATAGAGAAACACCAAGTATTACCAGCAGTTTAGATGCTGCATAGTTATACAGAATATTATGGAGTGTAAGGCCAGAAAATTACATTAAATCTTCCTGTACACCGCAGATGACTCAAATTATTTAAATACATGCTTATTCTAAAGGTGGCTGACTTCTTGACATTACAAAATACGTGCTCAAATGCTTACACAACTCACAGCCACAAGGAACTCTACCTACCAAAGACCCCCAGAAGGAAGAAAAGCTGTGAGAAGAGTTTATAGGCTCCTGAGGGTTCCTCCATATCAACATTTCAACATGCAATATCTGGGTTTTATTTTCAGTATTTCAGTAGCCACCAGGAGCACAACCCTTTCCAGGTCAAACGAATGAAGGTCGGCAGCAGAGCAACTCCTCAAATCCCACCAGCTGCCCAATGTTTTTAGTTATTAAAAAAAAAAAAAATCCATAAAGTAAACCATAACATGCTTCAGGAAGAGATAATCAGCCATTAGTACCTGAGAGCCCTTGAAATGTCCTTCCCTCTACTATTGCACACACTTATAACACAGAGTGTATTTTCAAATTTAAATCCATGTGCCCCCAGCTAAAAATTTTTGTTTAAGTTCAGAAGGAACAAGCTTTACAGATGTGAAAGTCTACTTTAACCCATGAAAAATACAGATAGAAGAATACAAAATATGTCAACAGAAACACGTTTTCAACCTGATCCAGGTGGGGAGGTCAGACTAGATGACCTTTAGAGGTCCCTTCCAACCTGGACGATTTTATGATTCTATGTTTTCGGTGTAGGGCCAATGTGCACAGACATTGTGGATAAAATGAGCTGGTGTACAATGTAGTATCATCCATAGTTCTCTTTCGGGCTGAATTCATCTACAGTCACATGGATTTACTTATGCGAGAACTAGAACTGATCTTTTGATAGAAAAAAAAAAAAAGCAGATTTGGTTCCAGTCTGTCACCAGATTGTCTCTGAAGTGACAGAACAGCTTCTTGAGGGAGGAAAACACATTCTACATAACATATAGCTAGTAATAAATAAAAAATGCTGGGCTCGGGAACAAGAACGCGAATTACGCACTGGAAAAAAACACGGGTACAAATTACAGCTGTCACCTCTCAGAGGAAGGGAGACAAGGGAAGCGCTCGCAGAGCGCAGGGGAAGCAAACCGGCTCCACCAGCCCTTCCCCGACAGGTGCTCCGAAAAGGAAGCAGTGGGCAGCCATAGAGCAACTATGCTTAGGGAAGGGGGCAAACAGACAAGCGAAGAGACCGACGCGGAGAAAAGGGATTTTTCCGCGCCCTTCTCCTCAGGGTAGTCACCGCCGCCATTTAAAACGCCCGCCCCCGCTCGGCGCGCGGCCCCGCCAGCCAATCAGCGCCGGCGCTGAGGTAAACAGCGCTGGGCTCCCGGCCCGCCGAAGGGGCGGTTGGGGGGGACGCGGGGCGAGGTGGGCGAGACCTACCCCACCCACCCCCGCTACCCCTTCAACCCCCCCCTCACCCCACAGCTCCTCAGCCCGGCTCCCCGCCGTGCGGCCCCGCTGACCGCCTTACGTCGTCGTCGTCGTGCTGTCCCCCCCACCCCGCCCTCAGCCGCCTTCCCCGACTCGCCTCGCCCCCCCAGCGCCCTCCGTCCGCCTCCTCCCGCCTTACCACGTATCCCCCCCACACGTAGAGAAAGTTCCCGTCCACCACGGCGCAGTGGCCGCTCCGCTCCTCGGCCACGCAGAACTGCTCCGCGGAGTCTGCCGCCATCTTAGGAGGAGGAGGAGGAGAAGGAGGAAGCAAGCTCGCCTGCCTCAGTGTTAGGCGTCCCGCCACCGCCTCCTCCGGGAGAGGCTGCGGCTGAGCTCTCCGCCGGTCGCTCCCCTCAGGCGGACGGGAAGCGAGGAGGGTCCAAAGTGTGGGGCGTCACCCTCGCCTCAGCTCCGCCGCCCCGTGCGGGGCCGGGGGTTAAGGCGGGCGCGGTGCCCGCCGCCTTCCCGCTGAAGCCGGGGCGGTCCGAGGCAGGGCGGGGAGGACGGACAGGGAGGTGGCCGTGTGGGGACACCTGGCTGGGTTTGTCCTTGCCCTGCGCCGGGAAGGGGCCCTGTGAGGGCGGGTACAGGCTCCTGCCCGGCGGGGCAGGCTGAAGGTTACGGTGTGAGATTAAAGGCCTAATATACTGTGGAGAAGCCTGTGAATAAAGAGCATGAGAGGAGGGAAAAAGCCGCGAGAACCGGATTCCTAAACACAAACTCAGCGCAAGAATGGGAGAAAGAGCTGGGTGTCGATAATGGAGGTCGTTTAATGTCTTAAGACAGCAGAACTATGCTCTTGACAGAAATAGCAGCTATGAAATAGTAAATTATATTAATTGGAACAACCATAGAATCATCGGAGCATCTCGGTTGGAAGGGACCTTTCAGATCATTGAGTCCAACCATCAACCCAACACTGACAAAAAGCATCACTAACCCATGTCCCTCAGCTCCACATCTGGCTTTTAAATCCCTCCAGGGATGGCGACTCCACCACTGTCCTGGGCAGCCTCTTCCAATACTTGACAACCCTTTCCGTGAAGAAATTGTTCACAATATCCCTCCCATGGCTGTTTCCTCTTGTCCCATCGCCTGTTCCTTGAGAGAAGAGACCAACCCCCCCTGACTACACCCTCCTTTCAGGGAGTTGGAGAGAGCGAGAAGGNNTTTTCTCCAGGCTGAACACCCCCAGCTCCCTCAGCTGCTTCTCATGAGACTTGTGCTCCAGACCCTTTATCAGCTCTGTTGTCCTCCTCTGGATCTGCTACTGTACAATTGTATAGGAGTTAAAACTGTTGACCCCAGAGAGGAACATCCTATGAATGTTGTCCTCTAACCTGCAGCCTGCAAGCAGATGAAGCAAGAAGCTACATACTGCAGTGTGGTGGAGAACGTGAGGAGAAGACCAGAGGTGCTGCACAGGACGAGTGTGTTGGGGCCAGTGCTGAGCCAGAGGTAACTAACAGAATAAAGCTGATGTTGGGATCAAGTCATCTCCCATCATCTCCACTTCTCATTTGAGAATAGTTTTATCCTTGTCATCCCCACCACTATAGAGTCTTTCCTATATGTTGGCCTGCCCTTTAACAGCAGGCTGGGGAAAGCAATAACCTCTTACACTGTCCTTCCAGCTCTTATACTATTAGATCAACAACCCGTTGAGTTTCAGCTGAACTGTGGGTCCAGCTGTAATGAGTGGTATTCAAAATAAAGCAGGTTCAGCTCTTCAGAAAGAGTAGCAGCATAGCGCTTGTCAGAAACGAGCACTTCAGTATCTTGTAAAAGGACACCAAAAAGTAATTGTAAGAATTTTTCCTGTGAAAGTGGGACATGCACTTCCTCGAGGAGGAAGTTCCTGTCAATAACTGCTAATATTAAAATGAAGAACTGTAACGATGATGCATTGGGATGATGGTTAAAACACAGGAATGAGCACCTGGAAGAGTTAAGAAAAAACACAGGTATCAGGCAAACTATGTATAGATCTATAGGTCAGGTAGAGCTGCATGTCTCAGAAAGAAGTTTAGGAACAGTGCAAAGTCAGCAGCCCATGCTTTTGACAATGACAAATGTTGACAATTGATTGTCCTCAGCATAAGGAAACAATCCCATTGATTCCCCCTTCTCATGAGGTGGATGTGCTGTCTGATGGTGAGCCATTCGGCTGTCTCAGCTGGATCCCTCTCAAGCCACGTGTGTGGAGACTGAAGCACAGTAATGTCTGACGAAGCCATGGCGGGCAGTGGAGGTGAAGAGCTGGGCACAGAATCACAAAGCATGATATGTGGTTGGAAGGGACCTCTGGAGATCATCTAGTCCAACCCCCTGCCAGAGCAGGTCTACCCAGAGCAGGTCCCACAGGAACGTGTCCAGGTGGGTTTGAATGCCTCCAGAGAAGGAGACTCCACCACCTCTCTGGGCAGCCTCTGCCAGGGCTCTGCCACCCTCACGGGAAAGAAGTTCCTTCTCATGTTTAGATGGAACTTCTTATATTCAAGTTTGTGCCTGTTTCCTCTTGTCCTGTCACTGAAAAAAGCCTGGCCCCATCCTCCTGACACCCACCCGTTAAGTATTTATAGGTGTTGATCAGATCCCCCCTCAGCCTTCTCTTCTCCAGACTGAAAAGACCCAAGTCCCTCAGCCTTTGCTCATAAGAGAGATGCTCCAGGCCCCTCATCATCTTTGTAGCCTCTGCTGTCCCCTCTCCAGCAGTTCCCTGTCCTTCTGGAACTGGGGAGCCCAGAACTGGTCCCAGTGCTCCAGATGGGGCCTCCCCAGGGCGGAGCAGAGGGGGAGGATGACCTCCTTCCCTGCACAGCTTCCTGAGCTCCAGACAGATGGCTTGGTGGAACAGAAGTCTACAGCTCATGCTGGAATACTTTTATATCTCTGGTGGGAGGCAACTTAACAGAACCCCCAATACCACCCCAGCAGGATGCTGCAGTGATGTCTTTTATATTCCCAGTTTGGTCATATCTTAAAAGAACATGAGTTTATTTTCAGATGAGGGGTACATTCCTCCTCCAGGTGTGCCTTCCTTTTTCAGGTGAGATGTAAGCTGAATGTCAAAATCAGATCTTCTTCAAAGGAGAATAAGTGGCAATCTTAGCAAGTGGAAGAACTTACGTAAGGATTGGGTTCATAGTTTGCACCTCGCTGCTTGCCTGAGACGAAAAATGGATCGTACTTCCTGCCAAGCTAACTGAGACCTGTCAGATGGTGGGTTTTCATTTAAAGAGAGTAGATCAGGAGGAGGGATTATAAATTACACCATTGAGAATGGACTATAGAAAATAGGCTGAGGTTTTTTATCCGTCTGTATATCCCTGCAAGCCTTTTGATGGAGGAACGTTGTTTCAGAGCTGCTTTGTGAGCCTTCTGTGGAGTAAAGCTGTACTTTGAGAGATGGGGTTCAGTGTTTGAGTCAATACCAGCCATTTTTCCTCTGGAGAGAAGGCCCCACAAGACTGGAGCTGTATGAGGCACAGGGTACTTATTCATCGTGCTCTTTACTGGCACTTCAGTGCCCCAGGGCCAAAGGAAAAAATATGTGTAATGGTGCTTTCCTGATTATGTGTAAAAAAAAAGCCATGGAGAGCATCATGTGCTTTTTGGCCGAGATGGAACCATCTGGGTGGAATCCCCATCTGGCGTGTGAGTGGCGATGAACTGGAGAAACTCAACTGGAGTTTACTCAACTCTCAGGCAGTGCAGAGGTGTCCTGAGAAACTCGCCACCCAGTTATGTTGCTTTTTTCTTGTGAAATTCACTTGAAGCACCTTAACCCTGGTGGGCAGCACAACTGGGTGCTGTTCCTGGGGTGAGTGACCCCCCCTGCAGTGCTGCCTCCAGCTCTGGGGCCACCAACAGCAGAAGGACATGGAGCTGCTGGAGCGGGGTCAGAGGAGGCCACGGAGATGCTGGGAGGGCTGGAGATGTGGGGAAGAACTTGTTGCCTGTGAGGGTGGTGAGAGAGGTTCCCCCCTCGGCAGGCGGAGCCCCGGCGGGGCCGTCCCGGAGCCTCCGCCCTCCCCGGGGCCGGGCCAGGCCGGGGGCGGCGCGGCGGCGTTTGGCGCCAACCACCCGCCATGGAGCCGGAGCGGCTGCGGCGCCGCCTGGGCTCCGCGTTCCGGCTGCGAGGGCTCCTGCTGCGGGCGTGAGTAGCACTGGGGGGAGAACGCATCGGGACGCCGGGACCAGCTGCCCGGGCCGGTACCCGCTCCGGTACCCGGCTTGCTCGGGGCAGGGGGTGGTGGTTCTTCCCATCCCTGCGGTGCCCGCCCTGTGTTTGCGTAGCGCCAGAGGCAGCCCTGGGTTGGTGCCCTCCCGGTGGTGGTTTGGTGGGGTGTTGTGCCTGCCGGTGGTGGGCCTGACAACTCCGGGGTCTCCGTCCCGAGTTGTGCTTGAGAGTTCTGTCTTCAGCCTCTCTTCCTGGAGGGAGAGATGGTGTTTCCGCAGGTGGATAGTACCGTGTAGTACTTTGGAGGACTGAAGATAGTACTTTGAGCAGGCTCAAAGAAAAGTGATTTCTGCTTGCAGGAGGCAGTGCCTGAGGCTCCAGTGCTCCTATTTTTATTTTCAAGATCGTGTATTAATATTAGTTCCATTTTGTTTCTGGCGTGGTCACTTGCCAGTGACCTGGCAATTCCATTAGTGAGGAGACCCAAGTTCAGAGCTCCTCACTCCCCCAGCTCAATGGGCTGAGACATCTTGAAGGTCTTTAACCAAATTAACTGGCATTAACCAAAATGCCAGTTTTGATTGGTTGGCAGATCATATTAATGAGAAAATTGTTATCTTTTACTACGAGACTGTAGTCTAAGGATGAGGAAAGCAGTAGATTTCTTATTCTTGTGTAATCTTGTGGAATTAAAATAATTCCAATTTTAGAAATACTGATGGACTGGAGCAGGTCCTGCAGGGGGTGATTAAGGTGATCATGGGCTGGAGCTTGTGGTGTGTAAAGGAAGCTTGTCCAGTTTTAGTCCTCTCTGTTCAAGAGAGACATTAAAAAAAATGGAGAGGGTCTAGCAGAGGGCCACCAAAATGTTGTGAGGTTTGGAGAACTTGATGTGGAAAAATGCAAAGGATTTGGGTTTATTAAGGCTCAGGAGGACCTAACCCGCCTTCCAAAAAGCTGGCTTTAGAGAAAACGGAGTTATTTTCTTCTCAAGGATGCACACTGACACGGCAAGAGGCAACAGGCACAAGCTTAAAATAAGATCTTAACTTTAAGAAACATTTAAACTGGACCAGGAGACCTGAGAGGCCTCTTCTGACATGAGTCTTTCTATGGTTGTATGAAAACGAGGTTCCTGTACCTCCTCCTTATACTCAATGTTTTCAATCCTGAATTTTTTTTTTCTCCTTTGACTTAAGCTGCTGCAGTATTATGCACTACTAATTACTTATACTTTTTTAATCATAAGCCGTTTAGCGATTCTGTGCTTAGTTTGGAGAAACTGTATTGAATATTAATTACTTTTTGAACTGGCTTTCTTCACTGGAATTAGGGATGCTCTGAAGTATCTTAGTGAAGCTCTTCAGTCTGTCAGTGAAGTGGAACTTGACAATGTAATTGAAAATGTCATTGATGCCGTCGAAAAACAGCCTTGTAAGTAAATAATCTCTTGCTATGTTTCTCTTGCACTTACAATGTTATTGAGATGGAGTTACTGGCAGCAGATGCACTAAAGTGTCATCCTAGTCTTCCAGGCTTATTAAGATAAATGTATTTGTTGACATTTTGTTATGTACTGAAGTTTGTCAAGTCAGCAAAAAGGAGTGTAATTTTGCCATCTAAAAAGCTGGCAGCCTGGTACCTCCAGAGTTTTCCAAGAGTAGTGAAATTTTGCAATGGCAGTTGCTAAAAGCACCTGACTGAGTTTGAATGGACATCTTTGCATCTGAAACTACCATTTTAAATATTAAAATAAATGAAAGAAATAATGAGAACTAAATCCATTGGTTACTCAGTAATCCAGGTGCAGAAAAGGGTTAGGGTGGTTCATGGCTATAGTTGTAGGGGCCCAGCTGTGACCGTGGGAAGGGTCCTTCCTTCAGAGATGACTGCCCTTGCATCCAAGTGGAGCAGGAGACACAAGTACACCAGTGTAATGTCCAGCATATTAAATTAAACAGCTCTGGATGGAGATTAACCATCACCTGAATGTTCTCTGAAGCTGTACCTTGATGTATGTGGAAGTACATCAAATTCCAGAAATTATGAAGTCCAAAGGTGCAATCCAGAAAACTCCTGGAAAATCCCTTAAAAAAAAAAAAAAAA